>JBBPDA010000041.1:224080-239520 GCA_037974385.1 Arnoldichthys spilopterus
TTCTTTCTTTCTTTCTTTCTTTCTTTCTTTCTTTCTTTCTTTCTTTCTTTCTTTCAAAGTGCCTTCTGTAAGACCTGTTCTTTAATAAAAGAGTTACATTACTGAACATGTGTGTTACTGCCACTTCATACCTAGTTTGCAATACCCTCTGCTGCTTAAAGTCACAAACAGGTTTTTCTGCCTGTCATTCTGAAAATTCAGCATGTCGTTTGTAAAATAGACATCATTTAGAAGTTATAAAAGACTTCAGCAGAGCCAGTAATCTGTTCTATAACCAGTGTCGGGAGCCTGTTTTATGCAGTCCTGTTAGTGGCTCACTGTTGTAGTACCTGCATGGATTAGGGCATGTTGAATGGGAATATGAGGGTAAGTTAGGCTGTGTCATTTGCATTTGACATGTAAGTAGGTTTTCTATGCAGCAGCAGTTCATCAGTTGCACTCAAATCATTGTTTAAAAGTCCTGTGCTGGTTTGATGATTTGGTTGTGAAGTAGTTTTATATGTGTTTTTCTACACACATTTGATAATACTTTGATGAATGAGTGTCCTGTTTCTGATGTTGCGTTTGTGTGTAATCTGTCATTCTCAATCTCTTTCTTTCTCTCTCTCTCGCTCTCTTTTTCCTCTAGAATTCAGTGAGTGTGACTCCAGTTATTGCAACTAAGACGCTACCTCTGGTGCTGAGAGCTGCCACCCCCACCACACCCATTGCCATGATGCCAACACCCACCATTGCCATGGTTACTACCCTCACCAACACGCCCCTTCCCAGCCTTCCAAACTCAGACCCTCAGAGTTCACCAATCAGCCTCCAAACGATCAACAAGCCAACAAATCAGGGAACAGAACCTGTGCGGATAGTTCCCAAAAACACCATTGTTGTAAGTGAATGTTCTATGTTTTTTATTAGCCAGCCATGACCCAGCTTAGAAAGTCTTATACCTCTTGTTAGTGTAAAATGTGATGAGTCTTAAAATATTTTGTCTTCTGTGCTGTTCATTATCTATCCCATAGATTTCCAACCGTGGTTCTAGAAACCCCCTGCCCTGCACATTTCATTGTTTATTCTCCTCTAAGGCACTTTAACCCAAGAAAGGCTTTTTAATTAGGTGATTGTTTAGCTCAGGTGTGGTAAACACCTACAATGTGCACTACAAGGGGGCTCCATGACCAGTGTTGGAAACTGGTCTATCCCAAGTGTATTTTCTGATCAATCATAAGTGTATTCTCTGACTTTTACCCTCAGACACCTGTAGAATGTCACAAATGATCATGTCCTCTCATTTAAATCTGTTTGTCAGCGCCCATTCCATGGCACATATTTAAGCAGAGAGATAAGTAGAGGTGTGTGTTTGTTCTCTCAGAATGTCTCTGTCTATCACTTTGAGTAAATGGGCAGTCTTGTCACAGGTTCACGCCACTCAGCCAATCAAAGTTCCTCAGTTTGTCCCGCCTATCAGACAGACAGCTCGACCAGCCTCTCTACCGCAGGTTTGTTCCCATGGAAACCTCTCAGCCCCCGCCCTCCCTGACTGGAGTGTAGAGAGAGTCTGTTGCTGCTGTGACTGTATATGTGTGTGGCTTTCTTGCTTAGAACTGCTGGACCGAAGCTTTGCTGTTTCTGCATGGACCCTTTTCATGTTCGTAATGAAAACTCTCTACCAGGTGCAGCATCTCTACTGGCCTCAGTTCAGTCTCACAGGACCATTGCTTAGAGTTATAATATTGCCAGAAAACCTTTTCCATGTTGTGCTGCTGTGCAATATAAATAGTTAACTTTAAAGCATCACCCAAAGTAGCCAATATCGACGCCTCAGCCTTAGACAGGGATAGTGGAAAAAGTGCATTCATGCATTTAAAGTCATTTGAATCCGACTGAAAACCAATGGGTCCATTTAATTGCCTGTAATGCTGTGCAAGTGAAAAAGGTCCCAGGTACAGAGAGTTCGCTGTGGGCCATTGACTGCACCTACCCTGGTTGTCTTTATTTCTGGTTTCCTCTTTTTCCTTCTCCAGTGCAGGCCTTCAAACCTAACGTCTAACCTCTCACCTCCTGTTTTGTCTGCTCTTCCTGACCACAACCCAAACACAACCCTGACCTTTTAGCAGGACCTTTTTCCTAAAGGTCTGGGTGTGGTGTGATGCCTGTTTGTCACCAGAACACACTGGTTTACCAGTAGACTTGCAGGACCAAACATGATCTCATCAAAAGGATACAGTCTTGTTATACTTTTTGCAGCTTAACTGAAGCAAAATATGTCTCTAACAGGGTTTTGCCTCCTGTTAAATTCTTAAATTCCTGAGGTTCCCTAAAGTCCAGGGTTCCCCAGCTCTGGTCCCGGGTGCCAGTGTCCAACACAGTTTGGTGATTTTCCTCACACACTCTAAACCTGACAACTAACAGGTAGGCAGGGAAGTCACCAAACTACTGCACAACGGCCCTCCAGGACACAAGCTGGGGACTCTGCTGTAGTCTGGGTTCTCTTAATGTCTGAAGTGCAGTTAATGAAACAAGCAAAACATGCTAGCTAGCGAAACACTATTGTTAGCTAATGTAATCTTTAAAATTAGTGTTTAACAGAGCACTGTTTTATTTGGCTTTGTTGAAGTGTGCTCAATGCACAAAGTCGATGCAGTGAAGCCACTGTATATACTTAATTTGAAGGCCATAAATTGGATATATCATATGCTGTAAAGCCAACATATAGTCTGGTTTAACGGAACTGTTTCCTCCCTCATTTATTTATTTAATTTATTATCTTATTTTTGAATTTTTGAACTAACAAGGGGTACATTTTGAATATACTGCATATGTGTTCTCAGCACATGCAACACATCTACATGTCTAAGGACAACAATTTTATGTGTTCGACAACGTTAACAAGTGAACAGTCACCATATTTTGAGCTGAATTTTCCTGGATTGGTTTCCAAATTTCACATTCTGTTTTGCCCTGTTGCACATTTGCTGTTTGTTGTTTTGCAGTGGATATGTGCTTTCTGGAGTTATGAATAATGATAGGATTGATTTTATGGTTTGGGCTAGACCCTTTGTTCAGATGAAAAGAAATGTTAATACTATAGCTTACAAAGATTTAGACAGTTAATATGCTTCCAACCTTGTAGCAACAGTTTGGGAAAGACCATTTCTTGTTCAGACCTCTGTACAAAGTGAGGTCCATAAAGAGTTTGGTGTGGAAGGGCTCCAGTTCCCTGCATAGAGCCCTGACTTCAACCCAGTGGAACACCTTTGGGCTGAATTGGAATGTTGTTTATGAGCTAGACCTTCTTGTCCAAACTGAACGGGCACAAATTTACACAGACACACTTTAAGGAAGTGTGGGTTCTGTTATAGCCCTTTGTGGCCATGAGCCAGACTTAATGGAAATATAAGTTTTCTTTTTGGACACAGTTGTGAGAAAATTACAGAATTAAGAGTCGCATTAGTTACGTGATTATGTTGCTTAAGGCATAAAATGTATTTCTATAATGGTGAAAGTCAAGGGGAGGATGATGCACCCTAAAGTAATGTAAACATGCAGCCTTCAGTGTGGGATAATCACTCCAGGTGGATTTCATGATCTCACAATGATTCTATTAGATTTACATTTCCATCAAAGCATAGTACTTTAGATTAGCTCCACTTGCTGTTTACATAAACTGAAAGTGCTATGGTTTCGGTCAAGTGTGCTCTGGTCCTGGTCCTTGGATATAAGTATTCAAGTGTTTCTCTGGAGTGGGTGAGCTATTCTGTTATGAGCATCTTTTAATTTATTGCCATATGACATTGTTGGCCAGTTATCCAGGCAACTATTGGTCTGGAGTTGAATGTTGAAGGAAACGGTGTAGAGTTTTATTCATTTTACTTTTTAGCAAATGCATCTTATGGGACTAGATATCAGTTTCTGTGTCCATGCACATATTATTGTGCTTCTTCACGTTTTCATATATTCTTTGAGTTGCAGCATTTGCTCCTCCAACCATAGACTGCTAAGCCTCGTTGCTGTGGTTGAGAGTTGTAGTGCAGAATAAAGTGACCGCACATCCCAAGTTGCTAGCAGCTCATCTCAAGCATTCGTAATTCAGTCTTTCTCACAAAGCAAGTTTACTTAAAAATATGTGATGATAAATTGATAGGCAATTGAGTGCACTATAGTAATGCAGTTAGCAGACAAAGATGGTGTGTTCAGTTGAGTTGAGACCTGTCTCATTAGGGACCTGTTATCCAGTCTAATCACACAGTTTGGCTGCTTACCCAGAGGGGCTTGTGAAAAACTTCCTCCTCTGACCCTGACCCTTTGACATTGTATGACAGACGCTCGTCCCCTGACTGAGTTGTTCACACAGAAGGGTCTTTGCTGAAGTTACTTTAGATCAACATTTTTTTTATTGTCTCAATTTACTTAAAGCTGGCAAGTTTCAGTACAGGGCCAGACCACACTACCGGTCAAACATTTGGAAACAGGTTTTACAGTTAACTGTGCTTTAAAATGGATAAAACTGTAGTCATTAAATATAACGCAAAAAAGCAAATAAAAATTTTTTTGTTCAACTATATAACCTGATAATATAGTAACGTCAATTAAAAAGGTCACACCAAGCTGCAAACATTTTAATCAGGAGATCAAGCCAGTTCAGTTTGTAGGTCATGAAATTCCTGATATTCAGATTTTTAAATTGTAGGCCTAAAGTGGCTACTTTTGAGAAATGCAGTTTTTTTTTGCTTCAATTGTCATTTTTCCTGATACTTTTGTAATTAATGTTTTTTTAATATTTTTTTTTTGTGTGTGATAGAAGAAATGAAACAGTGTGCTCAAAGTGACTAGTAGTATGCACTGACAAGCCACTTCATTAGCTAAACTTACCTTGCATCTTCATTTACTTTTTTAATCATGCTTCCTTACTGCATAGGTGATCTTTATACTGTAGTTTGGAATTACAGACTATAGTCCATCTGTTTCTCTGCATCATCTGGTATTCCCCCTTACCCCTTCATCAATTGCATGAGCAGGTATTATTTGGGTGGGAATCATTTTACACACTGACATGATCGTAGAATGTTTATACTGTTCATGTGGGGGGTCACACATAGCAGTGCTGCTTTTAAAGTTTTTAAACACCTCACTGCTAGGCTAAAAAAAAGTAATGTACAGCATTTATTTATTATTATACATATTTTAAAAAGTAGTCTGTAGGTGGTCCAAGTGTCTAAAAACTCGCAGCATTCATACACTACCACTACCATGTTAGTGTTACTGGTGTGCTAAAAGTAAACCACCACACACATATTACCTGCTCATATGTTAAGTGGCACTAATAAAATGGACAATAGGTTCAGATAAAAGATAGGTGTACTTAATGAAGTGGCTTGTCTGTCTGTGTGGTATATTAGGTTTATCTGTGAAAAACCTTGCACAGGTCAAACATTAACTGGTACATATTGTATATCGTCAAAGGATTTGTGTTCTGCAAGGCCGAAACACTCCGACATTCATTCCTCTTGTCACAACTTATTGACAGCTCAGTGTTGTGTAGTCTTTTGTTATTCATTTGTAGCTTTGTTTACATTGATAGTCCTCATATTTATTTTGCATGGTGGTTTTCTATGTGCTAAATGTTTCTCTAACTCAGGACCTTAGTGTCATTAAATTTCCCAAACCCTGTTAATAGCAGATGTGTGAATATGTCTGTGAGCTTTTACATCACTCACTCTGTCTTTTTCTCTGTCTGTCTGTCTCTTTATTTCATCATTTGAGCAGGTGATGCCCAAACCTCCTGCCTCTGTAACTTCAGCAGCCTTGCAGCCAATCCTGGCTTCCCCTCAGCCTTTACAGCAGCCTGTGCTCCTGGCTGCTAAACTGAGCTCTGCTTTGCTGCCCTCCTCTGGACCAGTCCACCAGCTGCATATCTTCAGCCCTCAGCCTAGCCCTGCTATCACTCAACATTGCCCCAACAATACCCAGCCCGGCCCCACCGTCACTCACCCTTGTAATGCCATCGCCCAGCCCTGCCCTAGCACTGCCCAGCTCAGCCCTAATATCATCCAGACCTGTCCTAGCATCACCATGACCCTCAATACCAGTTTAAGCCAGTTTAACACTAGCACCACACTGCACGGTAGTACACAGCTGCCTGGCATCATCATCTCTTCCCACCCTAGCCATCCCCAGGCTGTCTCTTCTGGCCAATCCAGTTCTAACTCTACCAGCACAGATACACATAACACAGTTCGGAGCCACAACCCCTGTCCTGATGCCCCGGTGAGTGTATAAAGGAACAGACTAAGGAGTAAAGGGACTACACAATAAGAATAATTAGTATTGCAATGATATTGCTCTTATGTTGTAAAATGTATTACAGTTATTTTAAAAATGCAATGTTTACATATATACGAGATATTACTATACCTTTAGCTTGTTGGGCTAGTTTCAGTCTAGAACCTGTGTAGCTATTGGACCAAAATTACTCCACAATAATTCCATAGCACAGTGATGATTGGTACCACATTTAAGAAGGAAGTACCTAGAACCTGTTGGGCATTTTGATGCAAATGTATTAGACTGTCTGGGAACTTGTGATCATGTCACCTAGAATAATTACATAGTACTTTAGAGTTTGAACCTCAAATTTAACTGGATAGTACATAGAGCCGATGGCAACGGTAAAAGAAAGCATTACCAGAGTGGTTGGTATCCGCACATAACTTCATTGCAAAAGCATATTTGGTCTTTGGCAAAATTTTGTAATTTTGTTAACTTTCTCTTCTTTCAGACACCTGTAGCAGTGGACGGGGTAGAGCCAAAGACCTCATCTAACAGTCCAACAGCTCGGCAGGCTACACTGCAATCACCTGCCCCTGCTTCCACATCAGCTACATGCACACAAACAAGTACACCTACCCTTACAACCTCACACACCTCTACACCCAAACGCCAAGAAAACCCACTGGTGAGTCATGTTTTTTCTCCTCTGGTCTATTAATGAAAGGCAGGATCCACACAATTTAAACTGTAGTCATAATGTTTTTGTATGGCAGTCACTGTGTATAGCGAAAATGGATGGCAGTTATGGGAAGGATGACAGGAGTCCAGAATATCATTGATTTTTAGTTGGCCGTGGTGGCCTAGTGGTAAGAACCTTGACTATGTGAGCGGAAGGCCGAAGTTTCAAGTCCTGACCCAGAGGTCCCCTTGAGCAAGGTACCGTCCTGTTACACTGCTCCCTGAGCGCTTTTCGTAGCTGTCCACTGCTCCATGTGTGATTGAGTGTATAAACAATGACAAACGAGTCACTTTCACATTTTCCCCATATGCTTTTTCAAGGTGTGTTTGTTAGGGTGTTGTATGTACACTGTGTGCTTTAATAATAAGCAATGTGTTTATTCATCATTTTGGTGTAGTTGCAGTAAAAGCAGATTCATGAATGTGAATCAAATGGATGTACCATATAGCTATTTAAATGTTGGTCTTAATAATCTTTTAAAATCATGCAAGTAATTATACATTAGCTGGCTAATGTGCCATAACATCTCATTATTATTGCTATGCACACAGCATTATTATGCACTCATAATCATTAAAAATGTGTCTCCTATTTGAACTTGAATCAACTGAGAATTCACAGCTGTTGTAGTTGGTTTTTATTGTTGAAATGAAGTAAAGTGAAAATTTGTCATTGTGAACACACTCAAGCACCATTACGGAATGTGATCTCTGCAACCAATCGCACACACGTGGAGCAGTAAGCAGCTATCAGCAGCGCCTGGGGAGCAGTGTAGCAGGATGATAACTTGCTCCAGGGTACATTGGTGGTGTCTGGGCCGGGACTCGAACCTGCAACCTTCGAGTCTCAAAGGCAATGTCCTAACCACTAAGCCACCTCTGCCCACTGCTGTATCTTCCACAGTCATTACTGTACTCTGTAGGTGTTATGCTGTCTGGCTGTAACAAGATGGTTTCATTTGGTACAACAGGTTTTTAGCATTATGTATAGGATTGGCTTTGTTTACTTGTGTATGAAAACATGTTAGCAAGCCTTTTGAAATTATGTGAACAAAGTTGTAATAGATTTTAGAATATATCAAAAAAGTATATGTACCTGGATAATACCAAATCAAAGCTGTAAGATCATTGCTGTCTAAACTAACCCTTGTATGTCAGTTTTTGTCTTTACATTTTAAATATAATTTCAGTTCAAATAAGTTTATCTAAATTCAATACCACTTGAAGATGAATGGACAAAAAAGGTTCCATATTTGCTCGAAATTTCTTTCCACAGCAACATGAGTTATGAACATTTTTCCTTCTCCTGTAAAATTACCATTTTGAAGATGCAAGATTTTGTTTACAAAAAACCACTTCTGTGAACTTACCATGTCACTGACCTTATAGTACAGTTTAGCCTGTAAATCCATTAGCTATGTCTAACATGTTGACATCAGTTGATGTATGATGTTCTGATTGCTACAGAAACTGGCCTTCATGGTGTCTCTGGGCCTTGTAACACATGACTATCTGGAGGGTGAGTCATCCATCTGCTTTTTTTGTGTCGATCAAATATGTTTAGAATCATATCTTGAAATTGTACATTCTGGGAAATGGCAGAATTGCTCAGTTTCTGCACATGAGAAGTCATGAAAGTCATCAAAATCATTTCTCATACAAGTTAAAGAGGTTTTGTTAACATTTAATACAATTTGATAAAATATTTTCCAACTTTTATTTTTACATCTCTTTTATTTGTTGACTTAAAAAAAAAATAAGAATGGTTAAGAGGCATGTTAACCATTTTTGTGTGTTGCGTGCGCAGAAATTCAAAGCAAACGTCAAGAGAGGAAGAGACGAACAACAGCAAATCCAGTATATAGTGGAGCTGTTTTTGAGCCAGAGGTAATACACAGGTGTACAGACACAGCCACACATACACAGCCCCTGCATTTATGCATGGAAATTATTCTTTACCATTATTTTTGTGTTTCAGCGTAAGAAAAGCACACTATCATACCTTAATTCTGCAAACCAGGTCTGCAGAAAGAGAGGTGAGTACATTGACTGTATGTGAGTTTGGGGTGCACAAATGTATGATATATGTTGAGTAGATACGACTCCGCGAGAACCTTAATAATGTATAAACATGATAAATGATCAACTGATTTTTTTTTTTACATCACTGATACATTTTCCAAGCTTTAAACAGTCCAAAGTAGTGCAGGCTAAAGCTCATTTTGACAATGTACAGCACATAAGCATATATTATGTGTAACTGTACCCCTCTCATACATCAGAACTTCAACTCTTTCAGCAAACTATGCTGGACAGTGTTCACGAAAGATCTGTGAATAAATCAATAAGCAGCAAACTAAAAACATCTGTCTCCCACAGGTTCACGAAAGCCTTGAAATTTTGTAAATTTGAGAAAATATCAAGGCCTTGCAAGTTTTTGAAAATAGACTTGTATGAGAAAAGCATTTTAAATTTTTTGGATATCACGTTATTAATTTTAAATGTTAGCAAATAGGCTACGATGCGCTGCCTGCGTATGTGTCTGTGCGTCCTTGTTTTTTGCTCCAGTTGCCTTTAGAAAAATGTGATGCTTACATGAGTGATTGAAGGAATAAACAACAGCAAAGAAGTGAGAAAGAACAGTGATCTAATCGTAATTAAATGTGATCCATGTTTTAAAAAATGCAGATATGGGTTCTTGAATATGAGTAAATTAAGCCTGGAAAGTCCAGGAAAGTCTGTAAAAAGCATGTATGGTCAATAGTTGGAGCATGCAGCCACTGTTACCCTGAAGACAGAGCCAGCCTCTAAAATTACTTGTGCAATAGTGGCATGGTGAGAGGGAATGGGGGACTAATCCTTCCATTTATGCAGACAACAGAAACCAGAGTCCTGTTCACATAAGCAGGAAATTCTGTCCATTTGACCAAACATTAGCCATTATTTCTTCTGTCTAAGGAACATAAGCGAGCTTGTGTTCATTCTGTGAGTGCTAGGGTGTTATGACTATTTTAAGCCTGAACAAGCAATTTCTGATGAGTTCATTCCTGGATAAAAAAAGGTTTTGTTGTAGGTCTGTCCAACTAGCTGCTGGGACTTACATCACAGAGTACTGTTGTTGCCCCCAGAGACACTGGACGGATGAAATGGATGATTGAAGGCGGCACACCCCTTTATACAGACAGGAACTACAGAACCTTTCATTGCCATTATGTTAGTTTATAGGTGAATAGGACAAATGTGAATAATCACGATTAACTAAACAATACGATACAGTTAATTTAATGCAGTTTTTTTAATAGTTTGACAGACCCACTATAGATATATTGCACACAGCTTACATCCCTATGCTGTGACACTGCCAAATTGGGTTTGCTTGTTGTATAAAGCTTTTTTACTGTCTCTACCCTAAACTGACCAAGCTTTCTTTCCTTGTTGCTTAACTCTGACTATATGATTGCAGACGCGTCCGTCCTACAGTACTGCATTCTATTAATCTGTGTCTGTTCATACACACACACACACACATACACACACACAATCTTTGTAATTGTGTTATGTAATAGGCTTACTGGCGCTTTGCGCTTTAATGCCTCTGCACTGTGGGAAATACTGAGCAGAACAACTCCAGTGTGTTAAATGGTGAGCCAGGGAGGTAATGACTCTCTTGAGTGCTGGAATCTGACTAAGGGTAGATTAGTGCAGAAAGGGCATGTCTCTTACTCATATAAATGAACATGTGGCGCTTCTCAAAAAATTGCTATTATTGTTTGTGGAAACATGTTAATGTGTGACTGGGAATTTGATTATGGAATATTAACACATGGGCTGCTTTTTTTATACCAGCCATTCTATATTTCCAGATTTTCTGTTTCAACGAAATTGTCATTAATATGGGTTCGAAAGGGTCCAGCAATGTATAGACATGGTTCATGTAGATCCTTGAAATCCCTGAAAGTTTGTGAATTTAAAGGGAAAACAAAAAAATTTAAATTGACTTAAATTTATATATTTTGTGCAAGGATACAAATTGAAGTTTTTTAAAAACTTAACATCAGTACATGCTATGCTCCATTTGCTTATGTGTTTGTGCAACTGGTGCAAAAACATTGTAGGTACCGAAGCAAGTTAACCATTAACGAAATTAAGCAACCATTTATTTCAGCATCAGGTATTTGTATTAGCGTAAATAGGTCTGTCACAATTACAGTGATGTTTTAGTGGATGATTTAATTGCCATATAAATAATTGCCTTTCACCGTTTACCTGTCTTTTCTTGGTCATTGTGTGCAACTGTTAAAGTACAGGCCTAAAGTGGCTACATTTTCTGATTAGCTGTTATGCTTTCTTAGAAATCAATACTTGATGCTTCCCAACTAAGCTCAGACACAAAGAAACTAAAATAAAGATGCATTACTCACGAGGCTCTTATACCACCACTCACAAGTTAGACCTTTGTTTTCATAAGATCTTTGACATCTCAATAAATATGTTTTCTGATTTCTTTACTTGAATTCACCACAAATTAACTAATGAAAATGTTCCCAATTCACAGCTGCAGAATATAATTATTACATTAAGCAATCATAAATGCAGTTAAACTGGCACAATGTCCCTGTTGTAAAAAAAAAAAAAAAACTTTGTGAGCTGGTTAGAACGCCATAGAGGTTTGGTTCCAGACTTCTTGATGCCCCCAGTCACTACATTTGTTGATTTCCATTACCAGCACACCTGATTGAACTTGAAGCTCTGATGAACCAAACCAGGTACTGAAAGGTAACTTTAAGTAATACTGGGCTGTGATGAGGACAGGTTTAGAGAGGGCATACACACTGGCATACATAAAATCACTACTGACTGCAATAATGTTATTTGTACTTGTTGACTGTTGTATTTATTTAATATTAATGCTCATCAGTTCCAGATAAAGAGCATTTTTAAATACAATTTTTTTAGGTGCCTAAAAGTTTTAGTTTACAATAAGCAAAAAAAAAATCCTGAGGATTTCGCTCACAGTGCTCAACATGTTACTGAATGTTTTTGCACAGAAAGTCGGCCACCACTTCCATTTCTGCCTTGCTTACAGCCTTCCCCCCCCCCCTCCCCTTGACCCTGCTATGCCAGACCCAGCATGACTAACCACCATCTTTGAATTAGATGCTCTTTGCCCTTATGAGCAGATACTGGGTTGGCATTGGAGACATGCCTAGAAGCATATTACCATAAATGTTATTTATACTCACCCTGAGATTAAAATTTGACAACAATACTGTCTTTACAACATCTGACATCAAATCAAACATTGCTGAGACTTGCTTTGCCATCAGTTTGTACAAAGTCTTGATATATTCAGTCATCAGTTTAACTGTCATCAGAGTCAACCCTAACAGTTTCACCCAGTTACGTTGGGTTGCTAACATTGATACTCAGAGTGGTACATAGAAAATAATTGAGCAAATAAAGCTGGCTGATTTATTGTCTGGTTGTATCCCTGCACGCTTTGCTATCTCTGTGGTCTAACACTGCTCTTTCATTCCCACCCCTTTTGCTACGCTAGCCAATGAGGACAGCTTATCAGAGGTATGTCATACTAGTGTTCTGTCTTCTTTTGTCTTTTATTTTTACTTTTTTTTCCCCTTTTGTCATCTGTCTCATTTCACACCAGGTCACTCCCCCAAACACAGCAGCATGGTGGAGTGGGGTAACAGCCCCTTGATCCCCACCAGCCACCAACCGGTGTGTGTGGGCCCACAGCAGCCCAGTATGGGTCGCCCTCACTCCCCTGCCCTCTCACAAACCCTCTCATCACATCCACCCCCATCCAGCCCCTGTGTCAGTCCAAGCTCAGAGAGGGATGTAAGTAGCCATGGGAGACTGCTGCTCCAACTTTTACTCCCATGTCCATAGATCCAAGATACACTCCCAGATCCTTCAGGACCTGCACCATGTAACTTACAAAGGGTGATGCAGTAGACACAGTGGTGGCCAAATCAGGCTAGACAAGTGAAAAGTTGTCCTGAAGCGGAAACAAAATGTTATCTTGTACCAGTTATTTTTTGTATTGTCTCTGCCGTTCTTGTGCAGATATGTGTAATCAGTAATGTTTATGCATCAAGAAAAAAAAATCAAAAGCATTTTTAATTATTTTCAACCTGCTGTTAGTCTGCCAAATCTGCGGAATAAGGTTGATTACCAGCAGACAATTGTGACACATTTCCCTGTTCTTGGAACAGAAGAACTCTTTACTGAATCATTGCTTCAGCACCTGCCCACTGCCTTCCAAATGTGTTGCGTGTCTGTTTTTTTAAACAGTAAAGAAAATGTATTGTTCATGGTGATCAAGTTAGCTTTAAAACTACAGGGATGTTTCTTTAAAATGCATAGCAGGGCCTATGTAAAAGTGTACTCCACATTGCTATAAGAATGATCTGAATGGAACCACCGTTCCATTTGAAAACATTTTTGATTAAGCCCCACCTACCTTTCTGTAATTGGGCCGGCATATAGCAGCCAGTATTGTGATTGGTGGATTCTGTGTGGCAGGGAGACATCCATGATGATTTCTGTGTGGTGTGTAGGCGCAGTGGGCAGTTACTCATGTGTGACACCTGCTCACGCGTCTATCACCTGGACTGCCTGGAGCCGCCCCTCCGCAATGTCCCCAGGGGCATGTGGATCTGCCCCTCATGCCAAAGCCAGGTAAATTCCCCAGAGTCTGCAGCTTCTGTCCTCGAGCCCACAGCTTCTCCCCTTGAGCTAACAGCTTCTACCCCATGCTACTCTTTCAAACTTTGGAAAACTCTCCCAAGCCCTTTGTAGACTGAATCCTTGATTATCTGAGCTTGCAAAGACCCAGTTTCAGAGCATATCGGGCAATGCTAAACTTCATCTGAGTACAGCACTCACTCATTAATACTATATCTGTGCTTTGGAAGTTTAACATGCCCTTGTAATGTTGCTTGTTTGCTTACATTTCAGTTTTCAGTGTTTCATTTCACTCATTCTGTTATTTTGCAGTCATGTTTACTTTAACATGCACCAAGACTATAGTGCTTGGAGTATTGATGGTACTGTTTTATTTCCAGATTTTGAACAAGGATGAGGCAATAGAGTGGCCTGGAACTCTTGCTATAGTCCATTCCTACATTTCTTACAAAGCAGGTAAGGATTTTTAAGCCATGGCAAAGGTTTTTACAATGTCAGAGTAGGTCATAATGTTTTAGTCCAAGGCCTAGAGGGATAGTGTTTAGCACAGTCTGGTTACTTCCTTGCTCCACCATAGCAGCAAAACATGTTCAGTGATTCAATTCGGGAGTTTCAGAGCAAGGAGCTCACCAAACTGTGCTGGCCCTCCAGGATCAGAACTGATATCCCCAACTCTAGTCTTCCAAGGATTGTCATCTGGCTTTCCTCTGTTATCCTGCAGAGAGGGAGCAGGAGAAACAGAAGTTGGAAAAGTGGAGCTCTGAACTCCAGCAGGAGAGAGAGGAGCTACAGCTTCGTGTCAAACAACTCAACGACTCTATAACGGTGAGATACAGAAATGTTCAATTTATCCCTTAGTTTCCAGCTACAATGACCCATAATAATGTCATTAGATCTGATTGATATTTAACATATTACATCTTCAGTCCAACAAAGACACTGGTCCCAACCACTTAATGAAATAAAGTATGTGTATAGCGAAACATTCCATCCATGTGTTTGTTGCACATCTCATTCCAAAACATTGCGTATCAATGTGGAGTTGTTCCCCTCTGTCCTATTATAACAGCCTCTTCTTTATTTGGGAAGACTTTGCACTAGATTTTAGGACAGGGTTAAAGAGGTTTGCTTCCAGTCATCCACAAGAACAGTAATGAGGATCTGGCCTTGATGTAGGGTGCTTAAGTCTGACTTTCAATTGGCATGCTTAATTTTGACCCACCTGGCTCAGTTACTACTGTTGCTAAGTCCATCAGCCTTTCAGCTCAGCAGCTCTAGCACTTGTGTTGACAGAATAAAATGTTCATTTAAGCACACGCACACATGGGTGGATTTAAAAATACTTTAAAAAAATATCTGAACATTAGGAACATTGACACTACATATTAAAACAAGTGTTTTCGAGATGTTTAGCTTACCTTAGAGAAAACATACTGTGTGGATTTTATTAGTTCGACATTGCGCTGTAAGTGTGTTATCCACAATTCCGGAACCCAGATCTTTTTAGCGTCAAGGTTACAATAAAAACATCCCTCCAGATTTTTCTCAGTTGCACCATAGTTTGGCCTCAGAGATTCTCACTCAATATACACTACTCACAATAAGTTAGGGATATTGTTATTTGCATGAGTGCTTTTCCTATTTGCTCTGAATTTTAAGGAAATAAGTAAAAGTTCCCTTTGATATTACTAATAATGTATGAGAAGAAACACCATTTTCATTAGTTTAATATTTAT
>JBBPDA010000041.1:239681-251308 GCA_037974385.1 Arnoldichthys spilopterus
AGTGAAACAAACACTGTATGTATGACATCCACTAAGTCTCTCACAATATCCCTAACTTATTGTGAGTAGTGTATATTTGAGGATTTCTTTTTCTTAGCTTATTTCCTCTGCTTGCCTCTTTTTGTGCTTATGTTGGTTCCAGGGGAAGTTTGGGATTCTTTAAATAAAGATTTTTACAGGCTTCTGGCTTCAGCACTTGGCAATGTTTTCATGAGCTTATGCAATCTACTTCTTCACTGGTGAGCTGTTTTGGTGAGAAATTTTCACTTTCAAATGCCTGCACTTACTGTCAACTAGAGCAATTCTAGCAGGGCAGAAAGTGATGTATTGGAAAGATGGTACCATGTAACCATGCTTTACAGTATACATTTTCTTAATAGCAATAGGTGTGGCTAAATTCCACAGCTAAAAATGGTGACTGTATCCTTTTGGCTATGGTGTGTGTGTGTGTGTGTATGTGTGTATTTTCTTATTTAAATTCAATCATGTCCTGTCTTGTGCTTTATTATAGCCACATTTTCCTTTGAAGATCAATAAATGACATCTATCTGTCTATCTGAAACTCATGTCTAAGGTTCTTGTTTTCCCTGTCCCTTTAGATATGCATGGAGAGCAAAAGTGGTGTCATGACCAGGCAAAAGGAAATGGAGGCATCAATAGAAAAGGTGAAAGGTCTATTGCGTCTGATCAGGGGCATCCAGCTGCCCTTACTAACCCAGCCAGAATTCTCTTCCCCTGGAATGGCCAATGGAGACCCAGGCTTAAATTCAGCCCAGCAGTCGGAGACCACCCCAACCTCTGAGGAAAACCAACATCCAAATATAAAGAAGGACACAAAGGACAGTATTCCTATGATAGTCAGCAGCGCCTCAACAGATCTCAGCGATACCTCAGACCTAAAAAGCAGCCTAAACAACAACACCGCCACAAATGCAAACAGCAGCATTTCAAGCCCTGGAAATACTGATCTCTCTACAGATGTGAAGAATGCTTCCGCAAGCCGGTGTGCTCCGGGCACTACCATCTCTCCGGTTCTCAGCAATACCCACAGCCAGAACACCATGAACGCTAGGTGGAATGGGCCATTGGAGCCAGCAGACGGACATGAGGAAAGCAAAAACAAAAGCATGGACAATGACATAAATAAAAATGGCATTGGAGACATAAATAAAAACAGCATCAGGGATCTCAGAGGAACCACAGAGCCCCCGCTGCCTGCAGTAATGCCCATGGCAGAGGTAATACAGGGTGTAGAATAGTACCATCATCCTACTGTTGACCCTTTTCCAACCTGTACACCCCATAGATTCCCAATCATCTAGCATCTACACCCAGGTGTCCAAAGTTGCCATTCAGCGTTTCCTTACTTGTGTCATGTCTGTAAGAATCCACAGTGCCATTTCAGATGAGCAGGATTTAAAGTTCTGAAGTACCAGCACCTGAAAAAACAAAGTTTAACACAAAGATTAATACTATAAAAATGAATAAATTAAGAGTTATAAGAGTTTAAGATATCACACCAATGTGTGCCTGCTGTAGTTGCCATTGCGCCTCTTGGTCGGAAAGCTTAGGGAATGACTGAGCCAAGGCCTTTGCAAGCTCTTAGGACATGAATATTGCTTCTGGTCTCTGTTGGGTCCTGTTGCTTTAGAAAAAGGAGTATTATGACCATGATTATGATAGAATCAGTCCTTTAGAGGCATAGGACTTTTGTTTTTTTTTCTGGGCTCCAAAGCAGATAAGAACAGCTGAGTTGGAAAAGTGAAGCATAATTTATAAGCAGGTCTTCCAGGTGTTTTAAGGGATACACACCTATTAGATGTATATGTCCTATTTATGGTGTCATACAGTGTGCAGCGATCCTGTAAATATTTTTTAATTGCTGTCTTTCTGAGCAAATTACTCTGTTCTGTTTTGCCAAATGTTTGCCACAGGGACATGTATTTTTACTTTATGGTGATTTAATAACTATATGATTAGTAGAGTTGTATTTGTGTAGCATCAGTATTGAGGACCCTTAATGTAAAATCTGACAGCCTTAACTTGTGATCAAACTGAAATGTGTTTGAGTGTTTAGACAAAGTTAGTGTGGTGTTGGATCTCAAACACAGTTTTTACATATGTATTGTGCACGTATCACTCACTTAAAACTTACCTTAACTAGTCTAGAGTAAATCAGTCAGTTAATCAGTACAATAGCTTTTATTGATCCTCAACCAGCGATTCCAAGAAATTCAACCAAAAGACAAAACATGGTAAGCTGCCCTATATGCTATTGGTTTATGCACATTTGATCAGAATTTTTTCCATTTGTTAAGTGATGCTTATGTAGCATTTTAAAGGGCTTTGTCTTTTGTATTGTTTTATTAGCTGAAGTGTTAGCCTTCCAAATGGCAGCACTGTTAAGACCACTTGGAGCAAAAGCACAGGACTGTAAGCTTTAGTCGCAAACCCAATGGCACTAGTGAAAGGAACAGAGGAATATACCTTAACCCCCAAACCCTTCCATTTTATCATATCATGTTAAACCTGAATGATCAAAGCTGTGCTGAATTTGTTCCATATCTCTGAGAGTCTGTTGAGCCGTAGACCGCTACAGACCCAAGCAATGTAAAAAAATACAAGGTAGTGATGTACAATACATCAAAAACTGATGTGTTGTTTGGTTGAGTAATGGGAAAATTATAATAACTTGGCAGTTAATTTTTTCTTGCTGACACACACTTGATACACGGGCCAATGACGGTGGGTATTTCCATCCCTGTAAAAGTGATAGCATAGTGGACATTGGCACAGCTCCACAAAGATTATATTGTTATACCAGTAAGAGCCACCTGCGTGAAACTCCTGTGCCCTCTTTTCAATGCTGTTTTTAACATGCCCTTACCAACTTTCACTCACCGTTTAGAAGTGGATCACACCTGGGATACACAAGTGGCCACGCATGGTACAAGGGTGGGAAGGTGCAGTAAGCATTTGCCTTTAGCTAGGTTAGCCTCTGTAATTTGTATAGCTTGAGGTACAACTTTGTACAACTTAAGATTTGAACAACTGTTTCAAAATATCTGGTATTCATTGAATTTATTTGCAAATTGGCTAATGAATGGCTTTGTCCCCCCTTTTTATGGAGTTTAAAAGGTGAAAGTGTCAGATAGCAGTGATTTCTTGGCAAATTCTACTGCTTAACCTGACAATTTAGGTCGCTCAGTCCCTCCAGGGGTTCGTCTTAATAGAACTAATATACGCTTGAACTAATGTAGTTATGGCCTTTAAGATGGTGTCAGGGCTTCACTGAGGAGAAAAGGCAAGGCCAAGAGGATGAGGCATGTTAAATACTGTATTGAAATGTGCAGCTAATGTTACCTTTACCTGCCATTGTATTCGCTAAGAGGGCTAAATATATATAAATGTTTACAAAAACCTTTGTCTGATTTAGTCATGGCACAGCTGATCATTGCTAATTGATTATTCATCCTTATTTTTAACTTGACATTAATTGCTCTTTATACATGGATCACGGTGTAACAAAAGATCAGTTATCGGTATACTGACAGACCACAACAACGTGTTAATAATTGGTTTTTGTTATAGGCCCAGAAATTCCATATCAGCGCATCCATAATGCAGGACTGCATGTTAATGAAAGAAGTGTATGGGTTTGGGTTCAAATATGAATCTTGATCTTGATGAGAAAGCACAACAGATTATGCGGAGATGCAAATGTCAAATCTAATTATGATGCAGGTTTGTAGATAAACTATAGTACTGGTTCTGTTGAAGGGTCAGCTGTGTGTGCGTGCGTGTGTGTGTGCGCGTGTGTGTGTGTAGCACTACTCAGACAGTCAACTGCCCTGTCCTGCAGTAGTCTTTCTGAAGCAGTTGCCTTAAGTGTATGTGATCTCTCTGTACTGAGGGGCATCTGTGTATTCTAGCAACATGATGTGTGTGCACATGATGTTTCTCTGCAGGAAACATGACCTCTTTTCTGTTGCACAGCCATCAGATGTTTAATTTATGTACTTGTGGTTTAGTGGCCAGTGCCTGATTCGTCTGGGGTGTTTACGTTTCGTTTGTAAGGCCTGTAATTTAAATTGCTAATACATTGTTGCACTTTGGGTTCAGACAGTTTTTCAGTTCTTTATTTATTCATAGTATACTTGTTTTCACCTCATGGCTCACATGAATCTTTTAATTTAAAATTGATCCCTCTTAAAGCAGTCCAGCTGTGTTTTTGTCCAGGTACACAATGGTGGAGCAGCTCTCAGCCAAAAGATGTGTTTAGAGATGGAATAATGGTTATTTGCTGAATATGCTAGCATTAGCCATCAATGATATTTTAAATCCAAGTACGCTGTTTTTGGAGCGCTTGTAAGATGGGTAGTACTTTATGGACGGAAGCTGGTGGGCAGCTTTAAGTCTTATGAAGCTGATGAAAGGGGGAGAGGGTGATATATACAAAAATGTTTAAAATTCACAGTAAATCTCTACAGCCAAGAGAGTTGTGAACATACCTGTGCATTTTTTTTTTCAAAAACCTTAGAAAGGTTCTTAATGTCTCTTTGCTATGTTGATGTTGAAATATCTGATATAATAGAAGTGTGTATGGGAATGGGGGGATGGGGGGGTTGAGGGGTTACCCATTAAATCTGATAATTGCAAATGTCATGTCCAGCCCCTTTGTGTGGGCCAAATTCCAGGTTCTGTTGATGGGTCTGAACATTTGTGTCTGGATGTTTTAAATGTGTAGTGTGCAAAAGTGTGGAAAGTCTGCATCTGCGTTATTTACAATAGAGGATAAGTGTTTGTGTCCTTTTCCACGGCCCCTCGAGTGTTAAACATTCAAAACGTTCAAATTTATTCAGAAACTGCATCATGCATCAGCTTGAACACTGTCACACTGCTCGAACAATACTGAGCATCTGGTCCTCCGTTGGCACATTTTGCTCCATTCAGCACAACTCTGTCATGCTCAGCCGTCCTCCTTCCTTTTACCATTACGTTGTTCACACGCAACCCAGTCAAAGGCCTTTCATCCATACAGACACTGGAAGTCAATCAGATATGGAGTATTGCACAGACATAACACAAATTAGCAGTGGTACACCTGATGTGCCAAACAATTTATAAAGTGTTTGATATGCTATTTACAGTTATCTTGTAAAAAAAAGTGTCAAGTATTTTTTCATAATTGTTTTAAAGATGATGTGATTGCTTTGGTTTATTTACTTTTTTTTCCCCTTTTTCTACATTGTATGTTATCCATTCTTTGTTGGTCTTTGTTGTTTGGTGTTGCCTGATGTTGGTTCGTTTGCTTCCCTCATAGACTTCACATTTTCTTGTAAGTTATTTAAATGCACAGCTACATGTCTTACTTCATGTTGAAGGGGGTGGACGTTTTAGGAGCATTTGATCAATTTGTATTTATTAATTTTTACCATTTTGCTAATTAAAACTGTAAAGTCAATTGCTTTTCTGTTTTTTTCTTTATGCCCCATTCTCATTCTGCCTAAGTAGATGCCACATTTTTCAGGCTGTGCCCATGTAATGACATTCGATTGTACCTGCAGTCAACAAGCATACACGATACAGGCCTTTTCATTAGAATGTCACTGTGATATAACCGGGTACCTGGAACTTTCTCTCTCAGTTTTATGTTTTTCCTCGTGAAATAATAGCCGAAATGTCCTTTTCAGCTCTGAATTCCTAAAAACAAGCATTAATTCGATTTGTTTTGCTTGTTTCCTCTGACATTTAAATGTCATCACGAGGCACATGACTCATAGGCTGACTGGATCATTGAAAAGAACATCAGAATAGATTTATCACAAGGCTTTTAAAAGCCATTTTCTTTGCATAAACTTTATTGTACACACACAATGTCCTTGAAGACAATTCCTTTTAAAAATGCCTCGAAACGAACTTTCTTTCCCAGTCATACTGTATCAGGAATCACTGAACTGTAATCCTTTCTGTAGCGGTAAAGCAAATCAAGATGGTGAAACGTTTTGATTACATTTGTTAAAGTCTAAGTTTGCCACCACTAGACAAGGACAAGAGAATTCACTTATGCATCCATAAGTAAGTATAAGATGTAGAAAGAGTTATACTGTTTTAATTCCACTAGATATTAAAACACGTTTCCTTGCTAGTGGCTTCATTTCCTTTTGAGAGGTAAAATCTGTCCTTGATCCTACTCACAAGTGTGAGCAGAAAAAAAGATCAACGTACTAATTCACAGGCAGTGGTCCGGAGAATGCATAGGTCAGCTGCAAACAGTGCTTGGCTTCTGTGGTCACCACTGCATGGTTTTGCTGCGTGTAAGTTTGTTCTTTAACACATGGCGCATCTGCAGCACCCGTGAGCGTTTGTCCATGGCCAGCAGATGCCGCTGGAACTCCAGACGCACCTCTCGGATTAGCTGTCCGAATGCTCCCTCCACTGCAGAGGAGCCCTCGGACACTGAGAGCTCGAAAAAACTGCACCTGTGGCATCCACACAAACAACGTGCTAATAAACGACACCTCTGCCATTCACACTGACATGCTTATAAACGACAGCTGTATGTCCCATGTCAAAAAAAAGAATTTATTGAAGTGTGTAAATGTAAAGTTTCAAGACTTACTGTTTGCTTCCCAGTCCCGTCTATATGGAAACTAAACTACTGGCAACAATATCTCTATTCAGCCTAGACCGAAGTTATAAGAAGTGTTTGGGTCTGGACTGTTATTTGAATGACGCACAACACAGGGCAGCCAATCAGAACAGAATGTTTAAATAGATCAGTTTTAAAGGGATAGATACAGAAAGGACTATAGAAATGTAAGGAATAAACAGACTGAACAATGGTCTATAAAAATGAATTATGGCAGTTTTTGGTACATAAAAAGATCGTGGCACACTGACAGGAAAAGAAATAACATTTTTAACTTTTATTGTGGAAAGCATTTTATTCTGAGGAACTAAGAACCATGTTGGTCCACTACTCTGGAATTATTCACACAATGTTAAGTGCAGTTAGTGTTTTCTAATTATGTGGTAAAAAAATTTTTGTTCCAATGGTGACAATATGGTCCTTTAAAAAAATGTATTCTCTGTCATTCATGCAATCGGGTACTTCTAGACTATAGATGCACTCTATAGGTTACTCTTAGTTAACTACTGACTGTAGCTTCTGTTACCTACATTCTTATTGACGGAAAGGGACTAACAAAGGAACAGCGCTGACCAAATTCTATTGGGGTGTACAATTCTCAGCACCGCAGTGACACTGACATTAGAGTGGCCCATCATTGTTGGGTGGAGAATGAACTCAAAGCGTTCAATGCTCCTGTTGAATGGCTACAGCAGTGGTCATCAACTCAGCCCTGTGAGATTCACCTTCCTGAAAAAGCCACCTTGCCGCCTTCTCATAGTGCATCCTGGTGCCATGTCTTTCCTAGACAAGCAAAGCGCGTGTACCTGACCAGTCACATGATTGATCAGACTAGGCCTCATCTTCCATGCTTCCGGTTCCAGTTCTGATGGCAACATACCCACTGAATGTGGCTTTGCCATTTCACATTGGTCAGCATGGGCACTCTGACTGGTCTGCAGCTGTCTTATATGCAGCAAGCTGTGATGCACTGTGTGTGCTCACATCATTTTTTTTCATAGAAAGCATTAACTTTTTCAGCAATTTGTACAACAGTAGCTATTCTGTAGGATCAGACCAGATAGTCTTACCGTTGCTTCCTACATGTATCAGTGAGTGCCCATATTGCCAGATTACCGGTTGTCCTTCTTTGGACCATTTTTGGTAGGTACTACACACTGCATACCAGGAACATCCTACAAGAGCTGCCATTTTGGAGATGCTCTGATGCTTACACTTAACATTTTTCCTGCTTCCAACACTGACTGTTTTCTTGCTGCCTAATATATACTCTCCTTTGGCAGGTGGCATTGTTCATTTTTGTATCATTATTCACTTCACCGGTCAGTCATTTTAATATTGTGGCTAATCTGTACTTGAAAAAAAGGTACATTAAGTTTAAGTACAAAGTAAATGGGCTTCATATCTGCAGTATACACATCACTGATACAACAAACCTTGTATGTACAAAAAGGTGATTTTCATTTCATATTAATCCTAATCAATGGATTTTAATGTAAAAACATATCACTTTGGATTATGTATATTGGTCTAATCATTCTGATATGTACACAATGTAAATGGCAGCTGGTGTTTTCAAATTATGTAAAAATAAAAAATACGGCAGCAACATATTTTTCTCTGATGATATAACACTTAATAAACCTCACTTATGGCATTCAGATTTTATATATATATTTATACAAAAAAACGCATATGAATCTCCTTCTGTTAAGTTTGGACACAGGTTTTACTGACCTCAGGTCCCTGGCCAAAGCCTGTCCCTCTTCTGTCCTAACAGCACGACCATTCTCCATGTCACTCTTATTCGCTACAATCACTGTGGGGATTCCTGGGTAATGGAAACACATGCATGCACACAGCTGTTTAGTGCCCCTTGTTCTCTTAAAGCAGTACAGACTATCATGAAAAGTGACAGATGGAAAAAGATCCATAGCATCTTAAAAGGCCTCAGTGGACAACACACATACACACACAACATCTTACAGTAGACTAAACCTTCACTAATGGACACTCTCATGTTACGGTCCTTGCACCTTACTCAAACCAGATCTGATGTGAATTTCTGTTATTAAATCAACAGCCAATCTCACCAAGAGTCTGTTTGACATGGTCAATGAGCCTCTTCAGACGTGAAACGGCTTCAAAACTGCTGCGGTCTGTCACAGAGTACATGATCAGAAAACCGTCCCCCCATTTGATTGAACTCTCCAGAGAGGAGGCAGCCGGTCCCATGCACTCCTGTGTAATTGCACATCCACGTCCACAAACACACACACACCTTCTGTATAACATTGATGAACAAATGAATTGTGGTTACTGTTGGTGGAAGATAAAAAAATTGTTAGACATTAATGAATATTGTCATTCTTTAAATATATCCTTTTTTTAAAAGGAAGGCAGAGGCAGATTATACTCAGATGCAAAAGTTTGGGAATCCCTGATCCTATGATATGTTTTTGGATTTTCTGTTTCTCTCAAAATAATTACGTCTCCTGTAGAGCACATACTTCTGCACATTTTAATGCACATGCACTGTTTATCTGCTCAATATAACATATTAAAAATATGTGGTCTGCACAAAAATGATGGCACATATATTTTTTTCCAAAACATGTTAAGGCAAATGAATGGCAACGTTCAGAAAATGTCAACAATAATGTTGAAAAGGATGTGTACCTATATTCACTTAGAACATCAACAATATATGTCATCTGACCAGAGGTTTTCATACTTTTGCATACAACTGTATGTGCATTGCAGACTGTGATTTTTTCAAAGCATCCACTTCACATCACTCCCAACAACAATACTCCTTAACTGTAGTAAAGCCACTATAATGCACAGCTTCTCATGGATTATTGCCTTAATTTATAAGAGGCTCTCTTTGAGGGAGTGAGATGAGGTGCAGACCAGGGGCTCCTGGACACTTTCACATCCGATAATGGCAGCTGAAGCTGATCCAGGCCAGACTTACACAACGCGAGTTTCACCCTCGCACTGATAGTCAAACTTCTGCTCTAATGTAACCTCTCAGATGAGAGGACTTGATTATGCAGTCAAAAAGTTCACATTTCCACCATTTTTTTTCCTGTTTTTGGCCAAACTATACAAACTCCACCAATTTTGCAACCAAGAACAGTCAAATTAGCAACTGGTACACTAGGGCTGCATTAAAGCCACTGGAAAAAGCAACCTGTGATACAGGAGAAACAGACCTGAAAGGAATGGAATGATTCAGACAGCTCTGCTTTCTGTCTGCTGTTTGACAGCTCAGAACAATAAAACATGTATGCGATAGAGAAAGTGCACCAGGGTAGAGGAGATACACATCAAAAAGAAATAAACCCTAACACAGGATACAGTTTGGAGGTGTTAGAGAGCCCCTCTGGTCAACACAATAAAGAATGTAGGGGCAAAAACTCTTATCAAGTTCACTAGTGGAAAGCATGAAAGGTAAAGACTATTACTTCATCTTCATGACCTAACGACTAATCCTGAAGCAGTTTCACAGTACTCTTTTAAACATTGTCTTGTTTTACTATTACTATTTTATTAAAGAGCCCAAATCATGTACAATAAATGTTTTCTCACTTATTTAACATTTTTATTCGGTACATAATTTAATCCGATCCAATTATTTTAGCCAACAACCCGATCACTATAATACCATTTTATACCAATACCAATTTGGTCCGAAACTGGGGTCTGCAATCAGTATGACATCTCAGATTTCTGCCACATTGTGCTACATTTCCATGAACTCACAGAGGCAAACAAATTATAGTTTAAACATTTTATTATTAACGGTCAAATACAGAAGTCTAGTCATAAGCAAAAGCAACTTCTCAGTACAAAACACTGCACACAGTAAAATGAAGTCAAAATAATTGTGGAATGAACAAACCCGTTGATTTTGTATGGGTCATATCAAATTATGGGTTACATCAGATCATGCGCTATTTTGGTCAATGCATCGATATGGACCAATTCACTGTTCACACCCCCTACGACAAAAACACTGCTGAAGTTCCCAAACGTACCATTTTGTGATGTCACAAAAACCACAGTATTTGCACATATCCATCAATGTGACCTACATCTCCACCCACTCAGACCGAAGTTAAGGAGTGTTTCAGCATGGATCGCTTTGCAAATGAGGTACAATACGGGACAGCCAATCAGAACACAGCTTATTTACCTTTAAATCAGTTTTGAAAGGCACAGTAACAAAACCACTTTCAGGGATAAAAATTGAATACAATCACACATGAATAACATAAATAAAAATATGAGCAAAACAATGGAAATGGGCCCTTTAATGAAATAAAGAAAAATGTAAGGTACAATTCAGATAAGTATTTATATGTATTTATTTCTGTTCCATCTAGGGGCCATTACATTGTCCTAAATTATACTGAATTATTGTGTTTGCTATTTTCAATTACAACCAGAACTACAGAGTAAAACAGTGTAATAATGTTTCTTGAAAGCCTGTGCTGAGAACTTGGCCTGACTCTGGTTTTAAACAGAAGCATGCCGTACCTTATTAACTGTGTCTAAAATCTCCAGGTCAATCGCTTCTTTGTCCACTGTTTTGCGGCACCTGTAGGTAACCTCTGAAAGAAGAAACAAAAGCAGATTGTCAGCCTTATAGGGGCAGGTGAGTCTGAAAGGTGGCTGAATATGAATGTGTATATGTGAGTGTCAGTGTTACCCTTTTTATGGTCATACTCTCCAATGAAACGCTTAGTGATGAATCGAACACACAGAGCTGGGTTTAAACACAAGGAGGGGGGGGGAGATATGCAGAAATTGAGAGATAAAGGAGTAAGGATGAGAGAGAGAGAAGCAGAGAGAAAAGACAAAAGAAGAGAGAGAGAGAGAGAGAGAGAGAGAGAGAGAGAGAGAGAGAGAGAGAGAAGAGAAAATAAGAGAAAAAAAAAGAGAGAAAGAGAGAGAGAAAAGCAGAGAG
>JBBPDA010000041.1:256389-271700 GCA_037974385.1 Arnoldichthys spilopterus
GTGTGTATGAATGGTTGTCTGTCTGTGTGTTGCCCTGCGATGGGTTGGCCTCCTGTCCTGGGTGTACCCTGCCTTAGAAAATGGATGGATGGGATATTACATGTTTTGTTCATTAAAGTGCCCCTGGATATTTTTTATCTCACAAAGTGACAAATGACAAGACCCAGAATAAGATCATAAAATAATTGAATGCATGCACATTTATTCAGAAGTACAGCGATAATGCAAAAAAAATGAAATAAATAATTGATAAAACGACTCCATCCTAAGTAGCCAAGTTCACTGGATGGGAACGTCCTTCCAGCTCAGTTCTAGGTAAAGTGATTCTGGATCAGTTCTTGTCTGACTCTAAGAGCCTCCAGGTCAACTTTTTCTGTCGGATCACTGCCTTCCTCGGACTGGTCCGTGGCGTCTGTCCTCTCGAAGGTCCAGGCATCCAGTCCAGTCTGCAAGGAGACATTATGAAGCACACAGCAGGCCTGGATTATGCGAGAGCATTTCTCAGGTGCATACTGTAGATAGCCTTTGGCTCCATCCAAGCATCGGAAGCGTGTCTGAATAGCCCGGAATGTACGGTCCACAATCTCATGCGTGGCCGTGTGAGCCACATTGTAGCGAAACTCTGCTGGAGTCTCTGGATTTTGAACTGGCGTCATCAGCCACTTTCTCAAAGGGTAACGGTTATCTCCTGCAAGACAAAGCCTGGTCAAGAAAAAGGTCTGTCTCTAGCGCGCCGAGACAACAATGCACTGAAAACTATTTCACAAGCAAACATTAAATCAGTAAAACATCAGGGGTCACCAAACACTGACAGATAAATGAGGTAATTATGGGCACATACCACATTCTTCTAAAATGCACAAACAAAGCCATGACAACAACAGACAGCAGCCAAAAGTAACAGATCATCTCACCTAAAAGCCAGCCCTCATGGTTCACCTGTTCCTCAAACAGCTTGCACACGCTGGATTGCTTAAATACAGCCCGATCCGTTAGACTCCCTGGCCAGTGTGTCTCAGCACTCAATAGAAGCCCTCGAGCATCACACACCAGCTGGCAGTTAATGGAGTGGAAGCCTTTCTTATTGACATAAGACGAATCCTCAGCATTAGGTGCTTTAATGGCTATATGTGCACAGTCCACAACCCCTATGACATTCGGAATTCCTGCCACTCTGTAGAACTCTTCCTTAGACTGCTGCTTGGCAGCCTCGTCTCGGTTGAAGCTGATGAACTCTGCAGCCTTCTCAATTAGAGCTTTAGTGACATTCGAAACACAGCGACTCATGGAGGCCTGGCTGATGCCAATGGCATCACCCATCTTGCTCTGGAAGGAGCCTGAAGTGTAGAATCCAAGAGCCGCAAGGATTTGAACATCTGGACTGATTGCTCGCGACCTCTGAGTGCGTCTTAACAAGCTCTCCTTTAGCAAGTCTACCAAGTAATAGATAAACTCACGTGGAAAACCGAATGTGGTCAACAGAAACTCATCTGAGACTGTTTCAATGTCAAATCGATCCAAGGTTTTGTGGCCACGACCATGGAGCAGCAGGTCACAGTCCAAGACTGCAATGGGGATTGCCATTTTGAATAAAGCACCCAGACAGGCAGTGGATTGGATCTGTGAGAGAAATGTGTCAGAGTTAGAAGCATTAGTTATGTTAATATTGCCCACAGTTGGGCAATATTAAAATATTTATCATTCATAATTTATCATGTCACATGCTTTTCTGAGAATACTGTGGAAATCATCAGCTCTTAACAACACTGAACAACTGCATATTTCATTAGAAACAGAGACTAATTAGTACTGTTCATTTAGATTTAGTGCAGTGCAGTCTGTGAAAATCATATGTACTGGGTAAATGTACTCATAGTTTTTGATAATAGTTTTTAAATGAGTCCCTGTAGCTGTTTTTTTTTTAAACCTCATAAAATAATTATTGTGGTATTAAATTTCTACCACACTACCCAGCCCTAGTTTAGTTAGAAATATGAAATCTAATAGAAAAGCAGAAATCTGTGCATTACAACAATAGACATAAGAGTACTTTCATTAGAAGCAAGCGGAGGTGAGTAAGAGGTCAAGAGAATTGTCATATTAGTACAAAATTTCTCTACAAGCAGCCCTGGAACAGACACTCCTGCATTCTTAAGACTCCATCCTATTGATTCCCGATCTACAGCTTTCATACAACCTGTTTGCAAGACAACAATGGGCCTCAATCATCAACCATTCTTAAGAAGAAATTTTTCTTGAAACCCATTGTAGCAGTTTTCACAAAGCTTGACCTTTCTTATTTGGGATTTGTTCAAAGATAAGAACAGAATCTATACACATTTATGAGTGCACATTTCAGTTATGAAAATTTTGTGTAAAATAATTTGGTTATTGCATGTTCTTCAGTGGTGGCCTAGTGGTTAGGACATTGCACTGGGGACCTGAAGGTCGCAGGTTCAAGTCCTGGCTCAGGCACTACTGAGGTACCCTTGAGCACGGTACTGTCCCACTACTCTGCTCCATGGCTTGGAAGTTGCTTTGGATAAAAGCGTCAGCCAAATGAGAAAATGTCTTCAATTCCTTTGACAAGATCACCCATCACTGGGTCTTACCTGTCCCAGACTAGTTCAGCTACCTCCATGTACTTTATGCTTTATATGTATGTGCAAGATATGTTACTCTATAGACTTTTAGCTCCCACCTACAGTAACTGAGGTTGTTTCCTTTTTCTTTTGTTTGTTATTGTTATCCACTGTCGACCAGAAGAGGATTGCCTGTGGATTACTCTGTTGCCATTGGCTTGCTTAGTGGGGACTTGAACCCAGATTCTGTAAAGCTGTTTTGTGACAATGTCAGTTGTAAAAACCCTCTAGAAATAAAACTGACTTGACTTGATTTAAATTACAAAAATATTTATATTATTTATAATATTGTAATACACACTTTTAACTATTTTACAAAACTTTTTAAAGCACTTGATAAAGCCCTTTTTTTTATCAAGGTATGCCTTAAATCAGGACACCTAATGTAAAAGGTCAGTAAGGTGTGAAGATTAGAGGGTGGAGCACGAAGTTACAGTTGGAAGTAAACTTTATAGGAAGGTAGATCCCCAGGAGCGGGGTAGCTTGTAAAGTATAGTGATGGTGGTTAGTAGTTAACATACAGCAATAAGTGGCTGTGGGGCAGAATTATTGTTTCCCCACAAGCAGCAGAGCGAAACGTACGGTGAGGTTTGTATTTTGCCAAAACTGCACTGATTTCAGTCTACACCTTCTTCGCCTTCTCCCCAGATCACGTTTCTTCTAGCTGAATTAAAAACCCAGAACGAGGAAACTGTGAGCTGCATAATATAAAAATATTAAACACATTTTGATATTATAACATGTCTCTCGTCACTTGCACCCGAGTCGTTAAATATTTTTTTCAGTGAGAATCAGTACGGAACTGCTTCTTCTTCAAATAGCTAGTGATCTATGAAGTAAGTCATTATTTGAAGTGATCTTGATCTAGCAACGTGGCTAGTAAACGCCAAGGTTTAACCACATTACACTATACTGTATTCACGAACTAAAACGTTCATTTCAAGCCCTTCATACATTACCAGAGCTGAACGTGCTTTGTTTATACCGCCATTGAAAATGTGTCTCCAGCTTCTCTCAGGGGTATGTTGATATGCACGGATTCGCTGGTCTACAACACATATTTTCCGACATCAACCTTGTATATGGTATGTATATCTGCACAAAGACTGCGTGATAAAAAACGCACCCTGTAATTCATCCATGGAACTTTCGCTATAACACTGCTAATATGAATATAATGCAAACAGCAGATGCATGCATTCAATTATATGAAAATAACTGTATAAGAAAATTTTTTAGATGTTGTTTGTTACCCTTTGTACTTTGTTAATACTGTTCATTTTGTATACCCCTTTTAAAATTGAATATGACGAATGTGCCGATGTCTGTTGCCTATCGTTGTAACACGTCATTTGCTGACCTATCTGGCCGAACAAAATAAACAAAAATGGGGCACTCAGCGACGTTTGGCGTTGCAATGAGTTGACTCATTCTTTTAAGTAAGTGGTCAACAAGACCGCGTTTTGACATTCTGGCGCACTTAAATGCGCTGTTTGTGGACATTTATTTTTACCATATCTGAAGTTTAAACCCTGAGAGTGGAGTGTGGCATGAGCTGTAAGTATGTGCGTGTTGTTGCGTTTCAGTTAGCATTAGCTGCTGTTGCTTGGCAGGATGCCTTTTTGTTCGCTTACGTTTTGGCTCAGCGGGGCAAAAAAGACAACATACTTGTACATATGTCACTACACTGTAATCAGAGAAGCTGCCATGCGTTGATTAAGCATGTAAGTCAGGCACATGTATCCGACGATGTTGCTTCTAGCTCATCATCTTTAAGTAGCTAGTTGGGTATGATAGCGGATGCTTGGCCTGGATCAGGTGGCAACAGTTTATTACTTCTTTAATCACACGTCTGTTTCAAATATCAAACAGATGAGACCTTTGTTGATACAAAACTGCAAGTGATTTAGCTAGAGCAGGGGTGTCCAGCTCCGGTTCTGGAGAGCCGGTGTTCAACGCAGTTTGGCTGTTCCTGCTTAAACACACCTGGTTCAACTGACCTGTTAATTGTCAGGTGTAGTGATTGTGTGTGAGGAGGGGAACTACCAAGCCGTGCCGGACACCAGCCCTCCGGGAATGGGTTTGAACTTCCGTGGGCTAGAGGTTTGGATCATCAAGCTAGTTGTTCAACTGACTTAAATTACCCTCTGCAGAACAAATGAAAAAATGGAGTAATGGAAATTAAGAGGACTAAAATACAGAAATTCAAAGATTTTTTTATCACATACACTCAAGGTGCCAAAATTTGAAATCTGCTTCAGGCAGAAAAAAAAACATAAGCGACAGATCTTTATAGACACTGATGCCATGGCTAATGCAGTCTTCCTAATCAATTTCCTTTTCCACATTCCGAGGTTACAAATTAATGGTCAAATAAAAAGTATCTTGTTGATAGTGTTTATCTCCTGTCTTACAGGCCTTTTTCACAATGGACAGTGATTTGAGTCCACAGGACAGGAAAGACTTGGACAAATTCATAAAATTTTTTGCCTTAAAGGTATAGTTTACCCAGTGTCTACACTGTACTTGACATATTGCTGTCTTCATAAAAAAAACATCTCTACAATAAAATGACACGTGTGTGTGTGTGTGTGTGTGTGTGTGTGTGTGTGAACAGACAGTGCAGGTGATCGTGCAGGCACGGCTGGGTGAGAAGATCTGCACTCGCTCATCTTCATCCCCCACTGGCTCGGACTGGGTAAGACCCCTCTTTCTGAAGCAACCCTTTACTAATGACGTCATTATGGATTTAAACTACTGACCTATGTGTTTCTTTCACTTCTTTAGTTCACTCTTGCAATTAAAGACATCCCAGAAGTGACCCATGAAGCTAAGAAAGCCCTGGCTGGGCAGTTACCCAGCATTGGACGATCTATGTGTGTGGAGATCTCTCTTAAAACCTCAGAGGTAATGTATTTGTTCTGGTATTTGTATTTGTTTATCCCATATGAAGAACATTCTGCTAAAATTAACATTATAATTCTACTGTTCAGCTAACTAACTAACTCAATTACTAAGTGTCTTTAAAGTCTGCCTCTGTGAACAGAAAGAATTTTAGAAATAAGTGTAGAGTTTTTCTTTCAATTTGAAGAGAATCTGAGATGGTCAGCGTTAGCCAAAAGTATAAAATGTCATCAGTTTTTCTTAGGAGTTTTTTGTTGGCAGAGGATGAGAAGCAGTAGAACACTAGTCCAGGATAAATGTTTTATTGAACAGAAGAGGACAAGGTGGGTGGGAAATCACCTATTGGGAAGTACAGTCATATGAAAGCAATTGGGTACCCCTGGATGAAGGGCACATTTGTTGATTTTCAAAGTGTAAATAAGTACACAATCTTTACAGAAAGCACACTTCTGCACATTTAATATTTTCTTATTTAACATTTTGGCATTTTTAAGGCATGTTTATAACTAAAAAGCCATAGTTGTGTATATGTTATGTGTTCCTTCTAGAGATTTCACTAACAAATCATGAAAACGTGATGTTTTACCCTACAATTGTATCAGTCCTATGGAGAGGAATAGGAATCTTTGTGAGCTAACATAACCAGCCCTGACTTGTAGGTCATATGATGCATGTGTGGCTCTTCAGTTTCACTATATGTTCACTATATGCTTTATGGTTGGCTTCTTTTAGGTTCATGGAAATGACTAAATGTTTCTAGTTGTTGGTGATGACAGACCACTTCTTCTTCCCTGCACATGCTTTATTGTTGACAGCACATGTGCTAGTGTTGGACAGATGGTTGCTGTCCCTAGTGCTGAATTGTGTTCCCTTTGGCCGCCTGTCAGGATTTGGAAATATGACTTTTGTGTTGGCTAGGGCTAACATGAGGGTTCTTTCTGGCTTTCTGGCTATTTTGAATAATGTCCCTTTGGTCACAAAGAAGTTTGCATGGTTTATGATAAGTTTTGTAGCAGTTTGGGGTGGGCAATATAACAAAAATATGATTTTTATGGAATTTATATTTATTTTTTCTGACATCTGATGAGCACTAATAAGTACACACAATTTGTATTATATTCAATATTTCACACACTGCTGTTCATCTAATTGAGTTGAGCACAACTAATTGTTTTCTGTTTGTAATACAATACACAGTTGTTTAAATGGTCTTGAAGTACTGATGATGTTTGTATTTATGTATAAAAGGATAATGTGATAATTTATCATTATAATGATCAATCTTGCCCAGTTCTAATCAGTCTAATGATAGGCTAATCTTGTCTTATCTCTTTATAAAACTGTTGGAAGTTTATAAGCTCATTTGAAAGCTGAATGTTTTGTTTCGGACAAGTGCTGAGAGGTTCATACCTTATGGTACAGCTTGTAATTATGTTGTGCAAGAGGACTTTCTTGGCCACACTGGCAGATGTTTTTTTAAAAAAAATGTATCAGCTCTTGTAACATCTTTAACTGTGCTTGTTTTGCTCAGCTGACTGGGACCCTGATTTATACATTACACTTTCTTGGTTTTGCTGTTTCTTGTCTCTACTTTGTGCCTCTGTGTTGGTCTTATTCTTTCTGCAGTTCTTGCTTTTCTTTTGCAAGCAGTCCTTAAGTCTTCTTGTTGATGTTATGCGATATTTAAGCTCAGTGTCTCACAGACTGGCTATCCAGTGACCTCCATTCAATATTAATCCTAGAATAATAAGTAATAAGAATTTGATTGGAAGTCCAGCAGATAGAGGTGAAACATGTTTGACCACTTCTCAGTGTTATTTTCCATTGTGCAGGGAGATTCAATGGAACTGGAGACATGGTGCTTGGAGATGAATGAGAAGTAAGTTGTATTACTTTAACATGGCACATTACGTTTGATAGCACGGCTACAGCAAATACTAACCGAGTGGCCTTGTTTTAGGTGTGAAAAGGACATTAAAGTGTCTTACACGGTTTATACCCGTCTGTCTTTGCTGCTCAAATCTCTGCTGGCCATCACGAGAGTTACTCCTGCCTACAAACTTTCACGCAAGCAAGGCCATGATTATGTCATCCTCTACAGGTACTAAATTTGTCACAAACATTTCTAAATCCAGACACCTGATTTCTTTATATACCTCCCTTATATACCTTTCTTTATATATCACCCGCCTGCTCATACACAACGTTTTTCAAATGGTTACACGATATCTCATTTGTTGTACCACAGTTAGTTCTGACCTTGCAACATGATTGGCTGGGAGATATTCAGGGAGTGTCAACAGAGCTATACAATGTGCTTCCTGAAGTAAAAGTTGTACTTGTAATCACCATGGGGAATATGATTTCTTTCTATTAAACAGTCAACATTATAGACATCGGTGTAGACTTCTCCTGAAGCCATACAGTCATGGAAAACGCACCACTTTTCCCAGAAAATTGTTACAATTACAAATGCTTTGGTATCGTCATGTTTATTTCTTTTGTTGGCACTGGAAGAACACAAAAAGCAGGGGGGGGGAGGCAAATCTGACACAAAATGTCAAAAATGGCCTGGACAAAATACCCTCAACTTAATAGAAATAACTGATGTTGATCACTTTCTGTAACAATCAGTGAGTCTCCCTACTGGAATTTTAGACCACTCTTCCTTTGCCAGCTGCTCCAGGTTTCTCAGATTTAAAGAGTTCCCTCGCCCAACTGCTGTTTTTAGATCTCTTCACAGGTGCTCTATAGGTTTTAAATCTGGACTCATTGCTGGCCACTTCAGAACTCTCCAGCGCTTGGATGCTTTTTGAAGTATGCTGTAAGACCCATGACCTCCAGCTGAGACCCAGCTTTTTGACACTGTGGCCTACATTGCACTTCAGAATTCTTTGGTAGTCTTCAGATTTCATAATACCATGCCAACAGTCAAGACTACCAGTGCCTGAAGCAGCAAAGCAACCCCAAAACATCAGTGAACCTCCTCCATGTTTGACTGCAGGGACCGTGTTCTTTTCTTTGAAGACAATTCTTTGATCTTCTTTCTTTTCTCCATGCTCAGTGTGGCAACCAAAAACAAGACTGAGTCAACATTTTAACTGGTTGCAAGTTGCAATTTCCATTTTGCAAATTACCAGCACCTGTGAAGTGCTACAGGTAAGTTGAAATACAAATTAAAGGAGCATCATATGCTTGAAATACCATTATTTCATACAATTTTGATAAGGTGCCAATAATTTAACAATTTGTGTGGAATGTCTCCGATTTGTTTTTTTTCCCCCTTCTGCTTTTTTGTGTTCTTCCAGTGCCAGCAAAAGAAATAAACATGACGAAACCAAATCATTTGTAATTGGAACAATTTCCTGGGAGAAGTGGTGCGTTTTCTGACATAAATGCAGGGCCAATATTTTTGCCCATGTAAGTCAGTCTGACTTTGGCTGTGTCTGAAACTGAATGCAGCTCTCTTAAAGTTTTGCTGCCTATGCTCTCTAGTTAGTCAAAGCCTTAAAAGGTTGTATTGTGATGAAGGTAACTGCAACCCAATTGAATTTGAGTCTATTTTATTTGGACATGACTGGGTGCCTTTCACTCAGAATAGTGCCTGAGTAGGTAACATTTGTTATGTTTCGGACATGTAGCTTGTTCAAGGGGCAGGTAGTCAGTTTCATCTGGGCCAGCATAAAATATAGGACCTACAGTGTGGTGGTGGAACAGCAAATAGATTCTGTTCTCATGGCACGTTGTGGCACATGATAAAAATCATGGCGACAGGAATATCCTAATTCATCTGTGTAACACTGAAATTAAAAGATACTGTAGAACATTTGTAAGGGCAGTAACGTTTCACTTAGTTTTTTAATTACTTTGATGTGATGAATTATGAATAAACAAATGAGACAAACATTATACTTGGTAATTTATGTATTGAGAAAAATCATGCATTTTTTTTAATATCAAGCTTCAGTTAGTAGCTAATGTCAATCAGTGGATTTTATTTAAGAAGAGATACAGGAAACATTTTACAATGTTTAGATGATAAACTTTAAAGCACCACTGTAGGTCTCAGCATTTAGCCGATGAGGTCATACTTTGTTGTTTGGGTTTTCAGTGTAGACATGCTTAAGTTTATGTGATACTTAACTGTTTTTCTTTATGTTAATAAAATGTATTTAAAATAATTCAGGCTAGTTGATAAATAGTCACATCAAAGGTTCATCAGTTACATTTTATAAGGTAAAACTAAATTCTGCTTTTTCGTTGGTAGAATATATTTTGGAGATGTGCAGCTATCAGGACTTGGGGAAGGTAAGACTTTCAGAACAGTGCCAAACTCTTAGTTTTGATTGTAATTATTGTATACACTTCAGCAATGCAAGCCATTTAAATTTTTCTCCATTTCTTTTTCTCCGCCTCTTCCTATACTAATTTACAGGCTTTCAGACAGTCCGTGTAGGCATTGTGGGGACTCCCATAGGTACCCTTACCCTGTCCTGTGCATATCGTACCAATCTGGCTCTAATGTCGTCCAGGTATTCACACTTCCTGCCTACAGTAGTTTAGCCCCGGCCATTCTGAGCTTACGATTTGCGTGTTTTGAATGAGGCAAAATACAAGGCAGCCAATTAGAACAGAGCTAATTTACATTTCTTAGATGTGTAGTAATAAAACAACCTGTTTATTTCTATGGGACAAATGTTAAAACGGTCATGTAAAAATGCAATTTTGAAATTGTTCTTCTAGCAATGACTGCACCCACATTATGCTCAGAATAGCATATTTTGAAAATATGTCATGTTAATATCGGATTATCTTATTGCCTACCCTTAATAGACATACCTAGAGACAGCCTTGAGTTAAAATGTGCAAGTAAATTTCAGCTGTACTTATTTATATATCTGAAGATAATGTTGGGTTTTTGTCTCACAGACAATTTGAAAGGACGGGGCCTATCATGGGCATTATCATTGACCACTTTGTGGAGCGTCCCCTCACCAACACAGCTCTCATGCACCCCTGCAACTACAGGTTGATTTTTACATTACAGTGCTATAACACTGAATTGGGCATGTTGTACAGTTTGGTTAAAGTAAGTCTTTTCCCCTCTGTCTGCTTTCTCTTTCAGAGCACCAGGTGAAGAAGAGGGAGGAGCTTATGCTGGGGTGGAAGACTCCCAGGAAGTCTGCACCACTTCATTTTCTACATCTCCACCTTCTCAGGTAGACGCCTACCCTAACCCCATTGCTCTCACTTTCGAAGGCATTTTCACTCAGTACACTTGCTTCCACACCCAAACCCACATTAGCACATATACTTTCACAAATACACATGCTCTCCTCTTGGCCCAGCCTACATATTTAAACTTAAAAGTTTAAACTCCGTTTTCGGCATAATTGAATGGTTGACGTAAGAATCGTTCACAGTGGTTTGATGTTAAAACGGTAGTAAACGGAATATGAATATACCCTTCTGTGTTTCAGAAAATATATTTCAGGTCAAAACCTGATCTTAAAATTGTAAAGCAGAGTCTCAGACATTCATACTCAGTCCTTTTATTTATATTTCGTGCTAGACTAATAGGGTAGCCCAATAGATTGTTTTATTTAGTTTGTGAAAGTCTTTTTTGCTATTTTATCTGCTTAGACTAATACTTCTGTCAGTACCTGTGGCATTAATAGGAGTAGCTGGTTTAACCGCAGACTTGAACTTGAAATAGTTATAGGAGTCAAGGAAAATATTTTTACCCATAGCTGTTTTTGAATTACTCTGTATTAGAGCGTCTGCAAATGTTCGGTCATGTGAAATGATATGCACAACTCATGCAAACTGGGGATTTTTTACAACATATTTACACAAGCCAACATTTCACCCTCTTTGAAACAATGCCTACAAATTACTCCAACAAAGATTTTGTAGTAATTTCCATAATTTAAATAAACCAAAAAAGGAGATCACTTGCACGGAAAAGTAAGTACACCATTATATGTATCTCATCATGTCCATAAAATTAGGTTTAGGTGGTCCAAATTAGCAGGTACCTCTTCTAAGTGGTGTGAAAGTCCATACATCTACAATCAGAAACATACTGGACAAATTTGACCTGAATGGGAGGTATGGCGGGGGGAAAAACCTTTCCTCTCCAAAAAGAAGAACAAGACCACAGTTTGTCAAAGAATATTTACTGATCAGCCATAACATTAGCACCAGTAAAGTGAATAATTTTGACAAACCCAAAAAAAGTTGGGATATTTTCCCAAATACAATAGAAAAATCTGTTATCAAGGTTCTGTGTAATCTATGTTAATTAACTTGAACTTCTATTTATCTGTCAGTTGAGTCAACATTTGTGGTCAAGTTCTCTGTGCTAAAGATGAAAACAACCATCCAGGTTGTTATTACTGAGAGGTGCAAAGCCACCTTCTGATGATGGTATCTGTGAAGGCTCATTGATGCATGTATGGAGTGAAGGCTAGACCATCTGGTTCTGTTCCACAGAAGAGCTACTGTGGTTTACCAAGTGAATGCTGACTCTGATAGAAAGGTGCCAGAACACACAGATTACCACAGTCAGAGCTGTGAACTCATTTTGGTCAGACTTTTTTGGTCATTCCAATGACATCAAATAAACACAGCTTTTCTTGTCATCAATTTCTACTGAAATCCAGATGAACGCAAAGAAAATGTCTTTATTCGGTTTACATACCACTCATTTAATGTTCTGGAGGACCTTATATGTCCTGTGTTTGCCACTTATACTGGGATAACCCTCTGATTGCACAATGTTTTCTTTGCCTATGTCATGTATCATTTGTGGATTTTTAACACAAGGTCAAGGTTTAGGTCTAATAAAGCCAATTCATATTTCTTAAGTGCAGAAGGATCAACCTCAAAGCTCACAGGTTAAAAAAAGAAAACAGAATTACAATCTGGGCGCAAGTTTGATAAGGCAAACCACCCTTAAACATCTTGAACTCAACTGAAGGAAATTTGCATGGAGGAGTGCTCAGAAATTTCAGCAAGCAGATGTCAGAGACTGGTACACAATTATGCAAACCACCTCCTAGAGGTCAACAGAAGAATATTACAAATATTGATATTTTTTGAATAAATTATTGAGTAACCTAGTTTTCCCTGTAGTTTTGTTTAAATACATCACCTTTATCTGTAGGTACTGTATTTAAGAGGGTGAAATGTTTGCTTGTTCATATTTATTGAAACAAGTCAACAAAATCAAGTGAGCGTGTTTTGTTTGGTTTTGTTGTCCCATATGTGCAGTAGAGCAGGGGCAAGCAAATTTTATTTAAAAAAAATTTTTGCTGTGGTGGGCCCGCACGGAGAATTGTTATCAAAAACTCTGAGAATCATTATATGCCAGAAGTATTTATAATGGAGCTCTAGTGATTCCCTCCCTTACTCACATATACATACACCCCTTCACCAACAAACATCCACTTTACCCCCTCCCTCACAGACAGACTCCACCCACTTAACTGCTCTGAGTAATGTTGCTTTATTTAAGAGTTGTTCAGCTTGTTATTCTGCACTTTGTCACATTGAACGTGTCTCAACTTTCGCTTCTACGTGTATTGTGTGCTTTTTTTAGTCCTGTTGCCTTCACTGTTAAGTTAACCTTATGTATACTTCTGAGTCATACTCTGTGAACATTGACTTCATAGCCCATTCTCTATTTCTCCACTTCTCAGCATATCTTAAGTATATTTTCTCTATTTTCTTCTGTTCCTTTATTCAATCTGGTGTCTTGGTAGCTGAACCTGCTTCTCTTTCTGCCAGTTCATTTTGCTTAATGTCCATCAGAGGGTGATATGAGTTAGTTTGTAACAGACATTTCGCTCTCTGAACTCCCCTGCAGTCGTTTGTTTTATAACAGATCATTTATAGAAAATACATTATATATGATTCCTAAAGAAGCATGTAGGTCTGCAATACTTAGTAAAGCTTGAATCATGATTGATGCATAAACTCATCTGTTATCAAGCTACCAGACTGACATTGTCCTCGTCATGTTTCTGTGGTAGTGTTTTCATTTCTCTTGTTGCTCCCTGTTCTTTCTCTCTCTCTCCCTTCTTTCTCTTTGTATGTGTGTTGTGTGTGTGAGTAGTGTGTGTGCACTGTAAGTCAAGCACATAGTAAGACCCCTAAGCCTGCTCTGATGGCCACTCTGAAGGTCCCCATGATGGGGCTGGGCTTCTCACAGCAAGTGAGTCCTGAGAGTGTCTGCGCGTGTGTTTGTATGAGTTGGCTGGCAGAATCCCGAAAATGTGCAAGCAAACTGATCTATCTATGCTTTGCTGACAAACTGCTTTCAAAACGTTTGCAAAAATGCCATTCACCCTCATGAGACTATTGGAGTGCTTTCTTCATTTCTGCTAATATCACACTACTAGATAGGGTTGCCAAATTTGTTGACAAGTGTGATTCTTGGGTGGCTTGAGCAAGAATTTTAATGGGGGGGGGGTATTTTTTGAACATCTTGAAGCACTAATTTAAGCCTTAGCTCATAATCCGTGGCATCTAAATCCATGGTTTGTAAACCAGTCCTCAGGCTTCCCCCAGGGATAGACTGGAGCTAAGAAACAGCCTGATGGGCCAACTACACTCATATTGGTCATTTACAACCATCATGCGTATACAAAGAACCTAACAGAGTTGTTACGATACTGTCTCACAATACTATACCAGTCAGGGCATCACATTCATGATCACATTACCACTTGTTTGTGCTAAAGCATGCCCTCACATTTGTAAGTGCTTTGCATGGAGTGCAATGAGATATTTCAAAATGAAGAACAAATTACAAACAGTAATTTAGTTCAGCAATAAAACTGTGAGAAGACTAACAGCCATATTTAGTGGTGGTTTGGACAAAAGCATCTGCAAATGAGTGTAAATGCAAGTTATTTTGCACACAGGGTTTACATTACTAATTGCCCAAAACCAGACTTTTTATAATGGTCTCCATGCAGATTAATTACAACTTAATATTTGTTTTAATGTACAGGAATGTTTTTTTTTACATTATTACATTTTTTACGCTTGGCAAATGGATGATTCCAGTAGTGCCCTTTGCTCTCAATTGTCAGCACCACTCTATATGAATATTAAGACTGAAAGAACCAGGCCAACAGATACTGGGCAGACATCTAGCCCATCCAAAGTTTGCACCAGCCCACCTCCAAACATTAGCTGTTAAGAACAAGGGAGCTGAGTTGTCAGTGTTAAAAAATGGTGTGAATAAAAAAATTTCTATTTCATTATAATTGCTCCACTTTAGGCATTGTTTTCTTTTCACCAGTCGTTCAGTACTCACCCAAGAGAAAGATTCCTCCATATTCTTCATTCATACTAAAAATTCCCATTTACCAATATTCTCAATAGGGGGATGACAATTTGAAGTGACCAAAAGTGTGAGAATTATATTAGGACTGATCATGTTTTTTTGTGATGTTAAAAGCTTCAGTTGTAATCAAACTAGTCAAACCTAACATGGTGTTAGGTCAGTCATCGGTTGCTTCATATCTGCCTAGTTTTGCTTTGTATTGAATCACTTTAGACAAAGAATCCAATTTCTCGTTAGGGTGAACGTGTTTTTGCCAACATTGAGTACAGCTTGTCTGACCTCAGTACATGTTTGTTTACAGAGCTCAGAGAGGTCAGTTGTGAGCAACGAAGAATCGTGTGTGTGTGTGTGTGTGTGTGTGTGTGTGTGTGTGTGTGTGTGTGTGTGTGTGTGTGTGTGTGTGTGTG
>JBBPDA010000041.1:271800-304435 GCA_037974385.1 Arnoldichthys spilopterus
ATACACACACAAATATAATATATATATATATATATATATATATATATATATATATATGAAAAGCCAAAGTGAAGTAAACCAATAAAAAGTAGCAATTTTATCTGCACAGCTTGTGTCCAGTTCCTTCCAGCTTTATGTACCAAACCCCTGTTATTAATGATCATATAAACTCTGCGAGTCATGGGTGTGTTTCCTCCTGGATTACATTTCTTCTTTCCAGGTCACACAAACACTGCATACCATCATATACCATTCTTTACTCATATACCATTTATTACCACATTTACAAAAAGTACAGATCTTAAAAGCAAAAGAAGTGCATTTAAACAACCAAGATGAAAGCAAACAATCTTCACCGAGAAGAAAGCACAGGTATTTTCACCGGAAAAACGGAAACACATATCCATAGCACAGGTAAACTGGTTGGCACTGGGACAAGATTTACAACAGAATGGCACAAAGTTCACAGATCTGAGCAGAGGAGGGAAGTTTAAACTATAGTCCACTACAACCTTATCTAATCTAATGGCCAGTTGACCTTAATAAGGCACACAAACACGTGGGTTTTTGGGGGAGGTTCACTAAACGATTTAAGCCACTGGTCCGCATGTCAATACGTCAGTATATTGACATGAATTTGAGGTTGACGTACATAAACAGTAAACAGTTACATTTCAATATGGAGGCATTACAACACTAAAATCTGGTAGAGCTAAACTCCCCTTATCCCTGCTGCAAGTGCTGGAGTCCTGGACTTGAAACCTCATGGGAAAAAAATTTTCCCACTGTGCAAAGGGTCAGCAATTTTAATTTCCTCCTATCATGCAAAAACAGCAAATTGGCAGTTTCTGTCAGAGCCTAATGAAACTACATGCAAAAACAGAGCTGTAGTTCACTGTACTGAGTCACTTTTTAAAAAGCTTTCCATCTGCCATGACATTTCTAATGAGAATTAGAACTGATACTGAACACAACACCGATTGGCCCTTATTTTATATTGTAACCAAGGAAAGTCCCAGTAATGCCAGCTGTGATTTACCAACTGCCTCTCTAAAGAACCCTGAAAGACTGGACAGAAAAATCTGGAAGAAAAACTAATACTAAACCTGTTTCCAAAAAAAAAAAATCTTTAAGTAAAGTAAAACTCTAGGCTAAAACTAAACAGCAGTGTTACTGAAAAGCACATAAAACTATATTCACACACCCTTTCGTGTGTGTACACCAGGGAACAGGCAGACAGAAGAAGAAGAGCAAAGGGTATCTGCGCAGGATAACGGCAGCAGACGGAGAAGTGGTTTTGCATTCGGTTTGTCGATCTAAGACCTGTTGCAAAGCTCTGTAGGATTTCTATAGGCGTTAGCATTTACAGCTATAACAATAAAATGGGTCCCTGTGCAACAATACATCGGACTACAGGACTGACACTGACCCTTGTGCTTGGGGTCCAGGCATAATAAGAGAGAGTGCTGATCTATGATCAGTTTCAATATAGCTAAGACTGCCTTCACTTCAAGAGGCAGACGCCGATTCTAAATCAGCACTCATGTAATCCCTGACTCATCTTCAAGTATCTCAGTGCCTCTGAGATCACCATCTAGTTTGTGTGTAATAACAGTAATAAGAATGTGAAATTATCAAAACTATATCGCACATTATATGCAAATATGTGGATTGACTATTTCTGACATATCCCTCCTACTTGGCTAGAATTAAACTACAACTATCCCCAGCAATTTCTTAGAAAAAAAAAATCATACTATGATGGTAATACAGTAGAAAAGATAATACAAATAATATAGAAGATATACAATAAAAAATAAAGACTAACAGCTTTTAAAGGCAATGAGTTTAAAAGTGTTTCAAGTTTAAATATTAGTGCTTTATACTGGTCCATAGCTGTGACTATGGCTCTTAAGGAGAGGGCTTTTCTCTTTCACAGCAAATCCATCCAAAAGGGTCAAATAATCCTCTGAACCTTACCAAGAGATTAAAAACGGAGCTACATGAATGTTTTGGTGTGTGAGCAGAGACAATGTAAATCTTCTCTGCCTGGCTGGTACCTGTATACTATTGAACAACAGCAATATGATCAAGTGACAAATTACTGATTGTCTGCATGTTCAAAAAAAAGGATACATCATTCATAAAGAAAAACGGCATCCTGACAAAAATAAACAGTCTCTTACACCAGAAGTCTGCACAAATTCTGTACCTGCCAGTTTCCCTCCCGCGAAGCCTCACCCGATAACAACACTCATGCAATTTGGCAACACTAAAGGAGAGAGGGAGCGGGCCACAGTACAATGGGCTTAGTTACAGAAGGTGGGAGGGGCACGTAAGGGGATCTGATGCTCTTCATTGGGCAAAGACCCCCTCATGCAGGTCAAGCAGGGTACGGGTGAAGTTGTTGATCGGACCGATGGAGCTGAGTGTCATGGCAGCATCCTGCCCCCACAGCAGATTAGGGCCAAACACAACGGCCAGGTTTGTGTTGGTCATCTTATTTGCCTCGCTCTCTGCGGACACCTACATGAGAAGATGAGTGAAAAAGCAGTAATGTTTAAATAAAGGATCCACTAACAGATTTGCTAACAAGCCAAAGTGTTTCAGATAGGCCTGGCACCATTGTGAACTTCTAGCTGATGATTAACTGCAAGACAACAGCATTTGATAAATTCTCTTTTTTCTAAGTTCTGTGCTTCTGTAACAGTTTAAGCCTGAATTGGTTAAACTGGCTTTCCAGTTCTTTTACATGCACAAACATCTACAGTTACATAGAATCAATTGTACTCGACCGAACAAAGTTTAAATGTTTCTTTTGAGTATTGTTGGGTACTGAAGCATTTCACAATTCACTGCCTAATTTCGGTGCCACTTAAATGCCAGAGTTGTTAATGGAAATACTTGCTCTTTGGTGCTCCAGCCTCAGTTTGTAAGTAACCCACTGTTTTTTTAAAGTTAAAAATATGCTGTAAGATTACATACACTGAATAATGCATGGCATGTTAGAACTGTCCTCAGCTACTAGTGACTCTCTGCATTTAGATTAACATCAGAGAAAACTTAAGGCAAATGTGCTTGAATTAATGAAGTAAATACGGAGACGAGTGGTGTAAAAAAAGATGTTTTTTCCCCAGTAGTAAAAATAGGAACTAGAGGTCAGCACATTTTTATGTGTATACAATCCAGAACAACCTGTTAAGACTTTTTACACATACACCGATCAGCCATTAAATTAACACCACTGAGAAATGAAGTGAATAACATTGACCATCTAGGTATTTCATTACAATGGAACCCATCAGCAGTTCTTGAGGTTAATGTGCTGGAAGCAAAAAAAAAAAAGGCAGAGCAACTTTGACAATATTGTGATGATTAGACGAGTCAAGGCATCTCCAAAAAGTTCTTGTGGAGTGTTCCAGACATGCAGTAGTTAGTACATAGCAAAAGTGATTCAAGGAAGAATAACTGGTGAATCAGCAACAGGGTCATGGGCACCCAAGGCTACTGTGGTTTAAAAATTAAATGCTGACACTGACAGAATGCTAAAAAATAATGGCACTTATTGGAACACACTTGTGTGACTTGTGTCTATAGCAGTGATTTTTATCTTACACAATTGAGCCACAGCTTTGTACAGATTTACCATTCCCAATCCCAACACAACTGATTAAGTTCAATAAGGCCTTCAAAATCAGCAGAGTTGGATCAATTGTCAATCAAAACATATTTTTGCATTACTAAACTACTAGTTCCACAGATCACCAGGAACAGGATTCAAATCACATTTAAAAACTTGTTTACAGTAGCAACACATCTACTGCTAAGCTGACGATATGTGCATGTTTTGTAACTAGGTTGTGACGTTGTGCTCACCTGAGCAAGGAATTGAATGAGGAAGCGCAGTGATGCATAGTTCTCCTCAGGAAGTGACATCAACATGTTTCGGATCATTATGACTTGAGAATCACTGTCCATGTCTGAACAAAGAAAGACAAAATATGAGTGACCAGGCATTTGCCTTGCAAAACATACATACAGAAAACACAGTAATGCATGCATTTGTACTCAGTCATGAAAGCTCTTGAAAGCTCTTGGTAGAACTGATAAATTGAGAGCGCTCACTCTGAAAGTTGACAACATCATTGTAGAGCTTGTAGGTAAGCAAAGGTTCTGGTAGCTCTCTTAGGAAAGTCTTCAGGATTACAGCAGCCAGATGCACATCCTCAATCTGAAAGAAATTAACCTCCTCTCCTACACACACCCACGCACACCATAAATATCAATACATTATCACTAGACATAAGCAGAAAACTTTGGAAAACAGCTCAAGTGAACCCTTTCACATATGAGTCTACACAAAAACAGCAAAATGAATAAAAATAGAAACTCTTTAAAAACAACATGATGGAATTCCATAAAAATGACATGGTCATATAAACAGAGATTAAGCCAAAATACTACAACCACTCAAAGACAACTGTGTATATGTGTCAAAGCATATTCTCAGCAGCATCGTGTAGTACCGGAGTTGTATTTGAGCTGAATGTTTTTCACAAGGCTGACGTTAGCTGATCGTCGGAATATTCCCTCTGTTTGCAAACCTGAGTAACAAATAAAAAGAGCACATAAAGTAAAAGAAAGACAACACAATTTATTTAACAAATATATCCTGAGGTAATGTGGGGTGTTGTTGATGGGTGGCACTGACAATTTAGATTCTGAAAAATTCAGATTTCGTTTCAACAACTGTATTTCTAAATAAATAAATGTTTCGAAATGCTAGTATAATGGAACACCATACAAATCTATTTTCCCATGATTCAAGCCTATTGTTGAAAACTAAGTTGTAAAATGTGTATCACCACTGAAAATCAATTTTATATTTGGCTTAATCCAGGTGTGGGATATGAAATGCACCTCACCTTGCTCCCGCAGGAAGCTGATAGTGTCTCGCATTACCAGTGGAATGCCCTCCCCATCTGCACCTCTATCTCTCAACCTAAACACAAAATACGATCACCTACAAGGCCAATTTCTATACTTTTAAACCATAAACCTGCTTTCACTGAGGGACATATTATCAGTGTTACTTGTTATGTAAGATATTAACAAAAACAATAAAAAAAAGCCGGGACCATAAAATGATTTAACTACTTCACTAATACGATATGTATTTCAGAGACACTCACATTGAGAGTGGCACTCCAAACTGCTGGAAGGGCAGAGGGGGACTGCGAGGTGGCGATATTGGGCCAGGGATAACAGATGGCTTCAGATTGAGACGGATCTTATCATCATACCTAGAGACAGACAGACAGACAAACAAAGGCAGGGCAAACCAATATGTACAGTGTACATAGCAACCTTGCTTTGACAATAATGAAGAACGTAGTGTAGGTTTCTGTGTTTATATTTAATAAAATGTAACTACTGTTAAATAATAAGATACTACATAATGAATGTGTGTGGCATACAAGGCTGTGATTACTTTGAGGTTGTGCAGTGTACATAAAACTCTTACGCTCTGACTCGACTGGGAATCACCAGCTGTTCACACTTCACGATCTCCTCTAGCTCGCTCAGGTAGTTTACATAGTGTATCTTACGGCCAAATTTAAAGCTGCGGACAGAAACATACACCTGAATCACTTTCATGATCGCGCAGAAATTTTAATCCAACATACTGCCCTTGCTGTACACTGCCTTGTTTCATACATACGGTCATAACCTCAGTCCTGGAGGCTTCATTCCAGCACATGTGAGTCAAATTATTAACTAAATATTAAGCCCATCATGAGCTGCATCAGGGTTGCCAGAGCAAGAACAACTCTTGCATAAATGACTGGAGCTGAACACTTACAGTATTTACCAATTCAAAATAAAAGTATGTGTATTTTACATCGACCGTTTAAAGAAATGTAGAAACACAGCTAAGGTACAGTAAACAGTACTGTGGAACATTTATTTACAGTAAATATAGTTTATTTAGTGTCAACCTGATGAATGGCTTGAAGAAGATGAGGACGGTTCTGAAAAACATGGTGGGATGGACAATGTAAAAGGCCTTAATGTTCTTCTTATACCTGAAAAGGGCAAACAAACAAGTGTTAACCATACACTCAGTGGATTACTGAGGTAAAGTGCAGTATTACAAATGATCCATTACAGTATTGCTTTGTGTGCATCTATATTCTGGGTCACAGCTAATGAAAAAAATTGCCAAAACCAAACCAAATGTGAAAGATGTATTTATATATATCTAAAGCGTTTCAGCCAGTCGGATGGCGATATATATGACTTACTTTCTTTCGAACTCACGGTAGACATCTCGCAGCCAGCTGAGGGACAGCTTGTTCTCACTGGTCATGCCGTGGTGGAAGTAGATAAGTGTGTAATCGCTCTCCACATACTTATCTAATGTCTGCTTCAGGTACCTTCATTTTGTCATAGAACACATATATCAAAATAATCACACACACACTTCAAAAGAATCAAAGGTCAAAATCCAATTGCTGGCACGAATTTAACAGACTGCAAGAACGTAATTCATAGCTATCCATATAAATACTAATCAAAACTACTGCAGGGCTGTCATGGTTACAGAATTAAAATTAAATCTGCAATATACATAAAGAAATTTCCATAATGCATACTTTAAATTCCCTAACTGGTTCTGGTCACAGTGAATAACAGAATCTGAACATTACCCATTTTGTTGCTGAATTTTTATTGTGTTTTGGATTGTTTAAGAGGCTTTGCTTACTCTGTTATCGTTCACTTTAGCAAAAACCAGAACAAACAAAAAAAATAAAATTTCTTAGTTCATTGCCAGTATATTCTGGAAGCTACTGTCAGTAATCTAACTGACAGTGACAACCCTGATCTACTGTATACAATACAGTACAACTTACACTATCTGATGTTTGTTCCTCCTTGAGAGAAAGTACAGAATACGTAAAGAACAAGTGAACAATCCAGAGGAAGTTCTATTTCTGTTACACTTGTGACTCAGATTAAAACAAAACTAGCTGACTTTTCTCAGAGCTGTGACTCAAAACGTGCACCAACCACAGAGTGCTTAGGAAGTTGAGATGCCTACATCAGTAGCTTATGATGGTCTAGCTGACTGTGGGGGGGCAAGCGACATGCACTGAACACGATCACTTTTCGTCCAAAGTTATCATCACCTGCACAGAGAATGTGGATGAAGAGGGAGGAAGACACAGTAAGATACGGCCCAGAATTAAAGTGTAAATATTCCTTACGAAGGCCCACCTGGTATTTTCTCTACAGTAAAGTATATTCAAGTATTGCTGACTCACCTGCTACTTCCACTATTTGATGCTTTGCGATTTCATAGAATGGGTCATCCCGTGCCAGGTGGGAGCCTTCACTGAGACTCTTTATGTCTGTAGCTACACAAAATAAGATGATCATTATTAATGTTTGCTATATAGCAAATGCACGATTCAGCACTACCCTCTATTCCATGCATGTCTACTTTAAGAAAGATGCTATTTGCTCCATGCACAAGCAGACTGCACAAGACGCTACACAGCAGTCATCAAATTTTCAGCAAAAACTACACACCCCTATGCATGACTGTCATCCTGAAAAAATTCTACAGGTAACAAAACCCAGTTGCCTTTATTACATAGACTATCTCATCATTAAAGCGCAAACAAGAAACTATTTTTCTATTCTTGTAATTGAATGTGCCTTCAGTGTATTTTCTAAGTACAATTCTCTGCATTCTTCCACTTTCCTTCACTCCACTAATCCCTTAGGCAGGAACTGCAGTTCACTGACTATTCATACCATTAATCAACTATACACTCACTCACGCGCACACATGCATTGAAATGGGTTACAGCTTTGTATGTAAACTTTTGACCCCTCTGCATTCAACCATGACACTGAATTCAACCATCGGTTACATTGTGCACAGCAAAATATAGACAGCAAGAATCTTCTGTAACACTTGTAAATAGAACACGTCATACAGTCAATACAAGGACCCTAAAAACAATCGAAAATGCAGCATTGTTTGATTTAAACTGTCTATTAATAAAAAATCATAAACAAAACCTGAACTGTTGCAATAAAAACATACAATTAAAGGTGTTTAATGGGCTTATATTGTACATTTTCCTTGTATTTTAATTTTATCCATCCAGGTCTGCTCATAACACCTGTGTGGGTACCAAAATGAGGCACATTTCAGTTTTACATGTCCATTTTCAGACCTTCTTTTAAAACTTTACAGCACATTAAAGACACTTAGTGAATGTGATATGGTTAAAGAATTGTCTGAGTTTTTTGGTGTTTAAAACATTATGTGAAGGTTCTTCAAACTCATACAGTTAATTTATAAATGATTCATTAAGAAACTAAAGTGGTTCTTCTGTGGTATCGAGAACCGTCTCTGTTTATCCATAAACCCAAAAATCTTCTTTTCACCAGGAGCGTGGATAGAGACGGTCCACTATGTAAACAGCTAAACATACAATTTTACTGTTAGTGAATCAGTAAGACCTGTTACACCTGGTTGTTTCATGTGATCAGTATCTGGACTGTAATCTGAAAACATTTTTAATCACATGGACTTACACTTGATACTCAAACACACCTTTGACTAGACAAACAACATGAAATTGCTGTGGCGAGTAACATGCAAAACAGCTCATGTACAACAATCAATTGCCTTTGTTTTAAAGAAAATCTCAATTTTGCACAACACTGTATATTTCCCCACACCTCACTGTAGTGAGGATGGCCCATATTTATCAGAAATTATGAGGATAGCATAAACTGCCTAACAATCATGCCATTATCTAAGCATAAACAACAAACAGGTCTGGTTATCTTTCAAACACATACTTTAGTGTAATACGGTTTTACTAGTTTTTCCTAAGCCTGGTTGTGGAATCACACTGCCCCGCCCATTCAAGTGTTTCACTACTTCCAACACACCTGATCCAACTAATCAGCTCATTAATAACCCCTTACAGAGCTGGAGTGGGTGTGTTAAGGCAAGCAAAGCACAAAAATGTGCAGGGCAGTGCACCTCCATGACCATGGTTGTGAAACACCACTTTACAGTAAGCCCATTATAGTTCGAATCATTTATGTACAATGTAGTTATGAATGACAAAGGCTGAAGAAGCCATAATGTAACTATATCTACGTCCTTCAGTGACTGAGACTCTAGATTTGAAAAGTATACACTGAATGAAAGTAAATAAGCTGCTGATCCAAAGTCATGTGAGTTTGGAGGGAACACAAATAATAAATAAGTATTAATTATTCATCTGTTGTTAGCCATATGTAACAAAAAAGTGCTTATTTGGTGACCCTTTTCTGATTTCAGCATTACAAGGGCCAAAAAGTAATAATAATTAACAAACCACATAACGTCTAGCACCCCCACACACACCAACTATATTCTGCTCACCAGATTTGCTGAAGCTGACAGGGTCATCTGGTGGCCACTGTTTGTCCTGTACCAGTTTGAGCTGGTCCAGAGCAGCACTGGGAGAGTCATCCCCACCCAGATCGTCATGGAGGTCCACCAGCAAATCCGAGGACATGATTGTCCTCCACTACAGTATTACAATCAAGCACCCTGCAAACACAAAGATACTGACTTACTGTAAGACACATACATTTACTTATAAAAACACATACCCATACAAGTACACTCATCTCTTAGTCATACAGGCAACGTGTCAAACCATCATTTAAAAAGAAACACAAATACAATCACACTCGGGAAAAAAAGCTTAGTCCCAATAGCTGGAGAAGCAGATGGTAAAAAAAACAAAGCTGTCATTTTAGATATCTAATTTTGAACTGTGTTTATTCTAAGCTTGCTCAGAGTCAAAAACTAATAATGTCTTTGCTAGCTGGAGGTCACCTCTTCCTCTCCATGTCCAGTACCACTGCCGCACTCTATGTAATTAAACACAAACTGCTGTGAAACGTTCTCATGCTCACCCAAAATACACAAATATCCACACAACCTGAATAATGCAGTTCACTATAAGGGACCGCGAGTGATAATAGCTTTAAAAAGACTTTCTAATTTGAGTAGAAAACTCACATACCATACCTACTATGTAAGAGACAAAAGTACAAGGTTAGGTGGAGCTTCTGTAAATTACATTACAGTCTCCAATTTTGCTGTACATTTTTAAAATAGAAATAAATTATACAAAACAGAAAAATATTTCCAATCACATGATCCAATGACCTAGGATAAGTGTGTCATTGTAAAACGTGTGGCCCCTTTAAATCTGTAGGATATTTGTGTGCTTGTCTGGCCGTAAGGCTAAACGCACGAGCGCTTGCTCAATTCAGATACTGATCTGCTGTGACATTTCTCTTCTTTATATATCTCGGGCAAACATGGGGGCAGATCTGTGGCTCCCTGGCTGCCCAGCTCTGCAGAAACAGCAGCTTCACACATCAGTGCCACTTAAACACAGGCCAGCTACTGCTACACATCCTACCATTACCAACTGGCACCATGAACTGCCCCAGCCTGATTCTAGTAACTTGGAATGAGAGCATTAATCTATGATCGACTCCCTCCAGGCCACATTACTAGCTCTTATGAGGTTAAAAGCAAAAACCGATCATGGATCAGCAATCTGATGCACTCAACCCATTTGACCAGTAACCACACTGAAGCTCACATTTATTTTATCTGAGTATTAGAATATATAAAATACAGAATAAACATGGTTTATTTTATTAGTGGAGACTGCAATGACCCAAAATCTATGCCAAAAAGATTTCATTTTAAACTGATGACTGTCTTGTGTCTTTTTTAAGTCAAGTCAAGTTTATTTGTATAGCGCTTTTTACAACTGACGTTGTCACAAGGCCATTAGCCTCCCCTCGGCACATTTCATGCCCTGTTCAATATTCCGTTGCATCACCATCACACCTAGTTTTGGAGCACAAACAACGCTACTCTTTCAGGTCTGTTTCCGCAGCATTAACCCCGACCCAATGACTGCTCAGCAGATACTAAGAGTCTGTGTCTACTACAACCCTCAGCATCCACTATGCACCACGACGTATCAAACACTGGCAAGACTATGAATCATCGGTCAGTGAATGACAATAAGCAATAATGGGCTTTTTAGGTGGATTCGTCGTTTGTATGATCTGAAGCTCTAAGGAGCGTTATGCAGTTTCTATAGTCTCCGCTATGGTCGGTTGCACGAGAAGGGGAAAGCGAGAGCTGTGTGGGGAAAAATAACGCTCAATGTCGTCTTTTCTGTAAGAATAAGCAGGAAAGACAACTGCTGATTTAGAAGGAGTGCGTATTTTAGGCAGATGTCTTTTGGGAAACGTGCTGCATGCTGACTCGAAGGAACGGGCACTCAAGGTCACATTTCCGAAGAGTTTCTGCTCATTTGAAATGAATGTATATTTACATTCAACGGCCCCGTTATCGAAAGATTAGCTGCGAGGCTAACTGCTCTTCCTTCAACCACCAAAACGCTCGCCACAAATTTAGGTTGGTACTGTGTGGTAAAACACAGGTTGTGGTTGTTCTACGAGTGTTCTCTTGCTTCAGTTAAGGTAAAATATCGACAAAGTATTGTGTTTTTTTTAGAAACCCTTAGGAATTTAAGTGTCGAAAGTGCTGAAATGAAACGTCCTTCTCCGTCGGAGCTACACCGCACCGGCAGAACACCTGTCTTCAGTGAAGTAGGAGACATCTCTGTGCCATACAGTTAAACTTTTAATATGAATTATATTTACACATGAATAAATAGGGCGTTTTATAAGTGAGAGGAACAGGTGTCAGTTTTAGAGGTTAACAGGATAATTTTAATTTTTTGTGTTAAGTATTTTACAGAGGCTTCATCTTAAACCATTTTTAAAAATAAAATAACTAATAACTAGCAGCAACAATACCAGTCCTAATTTTCTGCAAAATTAGCCTTATTAGTTACCTACTAACATAGCTAGTTTACTTAATTTGAAATTTAGCTGGTTTAGTTTATATACTTTTTAGGTAAGTTGTTTTTAAATGCATGATTTTCATTTGTTATAAGGTATTTTTTACATTGGGTTACTGATACGTTTACTTTAAGGATGTATCTGTAATTTCTAAGGCTGCTTCGTATTGAACACCAGCAATAGCATCGGTTACTTTCATTGTTCTCTTTAGCCAAATTCCCTATTTATTTAATCATTATCCGACATTTAGCGTGTGCAGTTACCCATCGCTAACAAAACACACGGAGTTCACCTAATGCACTTGTTTTTAGCTCCCATCATCAGAACCCAAAAGTTCAGGTCATCTCTGGTCCCAACACACCTGCTGCAGCTTCACCAGCAGATTGATAATCACCTGATGAGCTGAAAACAAATGAAACTGCGCAAGGAGGTGAGTGTCCACGACTGGACCTCAACGCTGCCGACCTAAAGTATGTTGCTGACGCTGATCGTTCCCATCTATTTGGCATGAACACATGATCCAAAGCCGGTGTTTCAGTAAAAGGACCCGGGTCGGCTCTGCCTGCGTGGCTAAAGGAACAGGGCGTCTTTACCCGGAGGCACTATTTTAATAAAGTGGTCAGAGCGCTAAAAAAAAACTAGAAGCATGTCATTACATTTACGTTCATGCGATGCAGGGACCTGTGGTGATTTAAAGTAATATATATCCCACGGCCAGCTTGAACAGAGTAAAGCCTTATCGCCATGTAAACAAAATCAACGAACAAACTTTCCGACAGTCACCATGTTTAAAATGACGTCGCACGTCGGATTTTAGTGGTTTTTTTTACGTATCATTTACATGCTTACCCAGGCATCTCATTGACCACCTTTAATCGTAGGTTTATGCTGCCAGGTTGGTGTACGTCTGTACTTTATCTCACAAGCTCACAACTTCGTAGATATTTAACATGATTCCTGGAGAGCTGAGTCTCGCTCGCTGGGATCATTTTCTGATAAAGCTACGACATTAAAAGCGAGTCTAAGTGATGCTTGTTAAGTCTTAGACGTGTTTACACACTTGAGTCAGTTTACAATTGAGTTTCAGGCGTTTGTCCGTCTTTAGAGGAAAGATGTTCAACAGCAGTCGTTCATCTGTTGGCGACTCTTCGCTGCAAGCTGCAGTGCGCTAACGAGCTAAACAGCTTAGATCATGTTCTAAGCACAGAGAGGCTGCTAGGCTAACTAGGTTAGCAAGCAAGCAACGTATTTTGGTAAACCGCTTTCAGTTCCAATGGACAGCATTTGTTTTTATTCCCATCGTGAGAACATCATGACTTTAAATAGTTAATATTGTCCCCATAAACTAACACCGTAATGAGAGACGACGAAAATCTTTACCTGCTGTGCGGAGCTCCTGACTGAATATTTCTCCACTGTGACAATCAAGCTAATTCAATGCGGCGCTTCCGGCTGGAGCCTTTCAACGCGCATTTCACCATAAAAGCCCGAGTTACAGGGGATCCCGACTGTATTTCTTTCACGTCTGTTTTTAAAATAACTTTCCAAAGTATGAGCTGTGCAAATTAGATGCGTTTCTCAAAAGATCGACTATAACCAAGTCACCTTTTCCTTTATACAAACGTGTTTTGGGAATTTGTACTGTTTTTCTGGGCTAAGAATTACATTTGATATTGCTCATGACTACATATAATAAAAAATACCTTGCACTCTATTTTAGTATTGTCACTATAGTATTGAAATGTATAAAAAGTTTAGCACAGACGTGGCATTAAAAAATAAGGAAAAATTCCCACATTGCACATCATTCACTGAAAAGAATCAAATTTTATTCTGATTTGGATAAAACTCTAGAGAGTGTGTGACAAACGGAGAGATCAACATGACGGTTATGTGGATCACAGTGACCTCAGTCATCATCTGCAGCATCTGATTTTTCGATGACTTTCCTCATCCAGCGGCGCATGCGGAACAGGTGAGTGTAGAAACCATATTTTCCATCCCGGTCGCAGCCCTCACCCCATGACACAATGCCAATCTGATACCAGCGTTTATCATCAGGATTCTGCAGGGAGTAGGAAGGAGGTTTCAATTAAACCTAATGATTTAATATATGAGACTATAGTGGAAAACACAATAATCCCCCTACCTTCATTACAAAAGGTCCTCCACTGTCTCCTTCACAGGCATCACCTCTCTGTGTGTCGTCTGGGCTGTAACCTAAAAAAGTAAAGCATATGGTAACAATCTGAGCTAACCCTAACCCTAACCCTAGAAAAGAGATAATGCAAGTGAAATTCCTTTCGTTTTGTGCAAGATCTAGTAAGATTTGAATTCTAATCTGAGAACTAAACAATTAACTGAAAAAGGACATCTTCCGAAGAGACAAAAATAATCCTAGTTGGCTGGTAGATTGTTAACTGCTTACAACTACACAGGCTTTCTCCCACCTGTACAAAACATGTTGTCGGTGATGCGGATAGAGGTGGACTTGCGGCAAGTGTCCTGGTTCACAATGGGCAGGTGGATCTGTTGTAGCACCGCAGGTAGGTTTTGAGGGTTAGATGTCCATGACTCTTTCAGATTTCCCCAGCCAGTCACACGGCCCTTGAAGCCCTCAGACATCAGACTAAACGCAGAAAGAGAATCTGTTTATTAATGCATATGCAGAACGCCACTGACACTGACAGAATCCTTTAAATAAGCTGGAGAGTATTTGCTAAAACAGGTGAAGATCTGAGTATGAAGGGAATCCTGTTGACAGTGTAATTACACAACTGTAATTTTACTTTACATACACAACACAATATACTGTTAACAAACTACACAACATAATTCTATGCATAACATAATAGAATGTATAATTCTATTATAAAATAAAAGTAGTCTTACAGGTTTGCAACACTTTTGGTGGGCAAGCAGACTGGGAAGATCTCATCAGTGAAGACGACAGGTTTCTTCATGTGCAACAGAGCAATGTCTCGATTAAGATTCTCTTTCCAGTTATATTTAGGATGAACAATGATCTCGTCAATTGCCACAATCTTCTCAGTGCCCCTCTCATACCTAAGTCACAGTAACAACAATCATGACCGATACACACATACTGATATAAAATAACTCAAAAAATTTAAGCCAATGCCTTGGCGTTTGGTTCACAATAGGTTATCTTTGTTCTTGTATGCTTGGTTCTTTGGATTGAATCAGTGGTATGATTGGTATGATTCAGTTGGACATTTAGCACTTCATGGCTAGGAAGGAGCTCACTTAGCACGGTAGTGTTTTCCAAGGCGGACCAGAATGTCATCAATGGTGAAGTTCTTGTTCCATGGTGGGTAGAGGATGCAGTGGGCAGCAGTGAGGATCCACTGGTCACTAATCAAACTGGCTCCACACAGCAGCTCTTGAGGACTACGCTTAAACAACATCACTTGCCTACGGATCACATCAACACATCAGACACAATATCTGCAAATTACATTGGGCATTCAACCTACATTTGCTCAGTTAAGGCCTAATAATGAGCAAGATTTATAAAACACAGGAAATTGCTGTAATTACCAAGGTGCACTTCCTACTTCAGCAGATGCACCTCCCACGATTCTTTTATTGTATGATTTTAAGAGCTCAACCTCTGTTGCATCTGATTGGCCTACTTTCTCAAACAGGGGGCGTATTCCGCATACTGAAAGCATAAGCAAGGACAAAAAGTTCTATCATCAGTATTCTTAATTCAGTATTCATTCAATTCATAAGTATAATATTAGTTTTTGTTCCAACATTTTCTTTGTTCTAAAACCAAATGCTTCAGTTCAGATGAGTTACTCTCAGAAAAGTATAACATTTTATGCAAAACAAAATCAAGAAAGAATTAAAAACAAATATTTATTTAAAATGATTCAGACATTTAAAATAATTATACATTTTTTAAACTTAAAATTATTACTATTAAAACTATAATAAATTCTTTCAGATTTGCTGCCCAATTAAGTCCATTACGTACTGCCCCATATTTCACGATACCATCTACAACAGGAGGGTGATGCCAAAAATAGGCTTCCTCCAAGACACACTGCTGCTAGCACAATGTGAATGCTAGTGGCCAGTTCTGTTATGTTAGCTAGCTTATGCCCATGCTGGCTAGCAAATTGCTGAATGATGGGGGAGATGGAGGACCATCCTACCCATCCAGACAGCTTGAGGCCAGTTGTGCTCTCTTGGACTCCTGGGTGTGGCACAACCAGGGATCAAACTTGCAGTCTCTTGACAAGGTTAGGCCAACACTTGGGAGTTTTTAGAAAACATTTCTATGGGAAATGTTCTGCTTGGTGTCGACAGTGTAGTGAGAGAATTAAATGTTACTTTGTTAAAAAAATAGGTCCGGTGTCTAACTCGGTTATTCCTTTCATCTTAATATATTAGGAACATAATTTACATTTAGCACAAGTAATAGTTAAGCAGATATGTTGTAGTATATATAGATATATGATATATGACCTGTGCACCTGGGTACAGGTAGACCTTTTGGAACATACTGAAATAAGAACAAATACACAAGTTCTATAGTTACTGATATTCTTACCTTCTTCTCCTTGGCCAAAGCTGTCAGGATTGAAGAAAGTTGCTCTTTTCTCTCCAGTGGTAGTTCTCTTTCGTTCTGACTCTTCCTCTACAATGCCTTCCAGAGGAGCATCTGAAAGACAAAGGGGAAATGTCTTGTTTGAGGTTGATGTTCAGTAGACATCTGTAGTGGCTTTGGGCAGCATAAATATATAAAATAATTACAGTATGACATGAACTTATGAACTTATAGGTGTACAATAATTTCCTACCACCAACGTTACCAGTTACAAAAGGTTATTAGAGCAAACATAACGGCATTTGAAGTACCATGAAAGTGCTCAAATTAAAACTAGTGCTGAAAGCCCCTTTATCAGTACTAGTTTTATGTTTGACCTGGTGGTGCTGCTCCTTTAAAATGAGCTCTAAGAGGCAACAGTCCTCACCACATAGTTCCAGGTCACAGTAGTCGATGGTGATGTTTCCTGTCTTACTCTTCACGTAGCACCATGGTCCCTCCAGATCTCCATCTGGATTCCTGCAGTGGTTCTTTAATAGGTGTACCTCTGGTTTGAACTCCTTTCCCAAACTCAGGGCCTTCACCTTGGGCAGGTTCCACTCCAGGCAGGTGTAGCCTTGCAGAGTCGCAGAGAGATCTCCAGTGTAGGTCTCTCCATTGCCAGCAATACAGTGTGTCTTTTGATAGACCACTGTCTTTACTGGCACAGTCAGAACAGGTGGTAAAGCCTCACCTGGAGATGGGAAAACAGCAGCTGAAATATGCACACACCTCACAATGAACTTATGGAATCAAAGAACAACCCATGGTTTGCTGCTCAAAATGACAAAGATCTGTTGTGCCACGTGGAAGATGCAAGTCCTCCATGGCTGGGGCAAACATGATTTACTTATTAAATTAAAATCTTTACAAAGCAAACCAACATGTCAATTTTCAATAAAACTATACCATAAGCTGACTTTTTAAAACACTGAATTACTGGGAAAGTATAAAATGTTTGCAAAAATATATTTAGTTTTCTTTAACTGGTAGTTTTTGGTTTTGACAAGAAAATCTTAATGCTCACAAAAATGTGACATGGTCTGCATTTTGAAAAATCCTGTCTGCATGTATTATACTACCACTACAAAATACTACAACATATATGAAACACCTGACAACTAAAACTAATTTCACAATTAGGTTCATAGTTGTTAAAGACCTTCTGAAGCATGCTTTAAAGTAACTGTTAAGTCAGGCTACAATGAATGGAAGCCAGTTCAAATGATGATATAATGTGAATAATGGTAATAATTGCCTAACAGCTTTCTTTCATGTCTAGTAACATTAGCTATATTTAACTGTCTTTTTAAGGTCAGTACCACATTTTGCCACAGCACATTTCTCCCTCCTGACAGTGGGGTCACTTGTGAAGCACCAGGGTCCACTGGGGCTCTTGTCTGGATTCCTGCAGAAATTCTCAGGAAGTTTCAGCACCGTGGTATTAACTTCACTAGGAACAAATAACAACATGTATTGAAAGACATAAAACAGTGTGTTTCGTAGATAATGTGAAAAATAAGTATGATTTTGGGGATTTGCATCTCTAGTTCTAGGTTACAGGTCCTCGAAATAGTTTTCCTTGATGAACCACAATTGACCCAACTTTCAGTGCTGCAGTTATTTTAGCTTGACAGACTTGATTTAAAAAGCAACTATATTATAAGATCAAACTACTGTTAACACTACTGTAACTACTTTTAACACTTTTATGTGGTATCATTGATAGCCATAGTTATATGGCACAGAAGGCCAAGAATAAACAATACATACGTGATTTTGTGAGGAAAGTTGCTTTTCCAGAATTGACATCTCTTTCCAGAAACAGTGATGCTGACATTACCATTGTAGTTTACACCCAAATTAAGGTAGCACTCATCTATGCAGCAAAAAAAAACACAAACCCAATCAGATGTAAAACATATTGCTTTACTAATTCAAGTGTTTAAAGTCAGCGTAAACTGCTTCAAGAAATGTCATTGTTCTTCCAAGGTTCTCAGTGCAATGTGCAATGTTGTATTTGGAGGGTAGCTAAAGACAAGGGAAGTGTATATCCACAGAGCCACAGATGTACTTGCATGGTTATGCATCTGTGTGGATTCATGTTATCCTCTGCAAACAAGGAAATTACTTAGTTTAACAAATAACATGTGGCCAGTGCAGTAACCCCCTAAATCCATGCAGTTTCTCAAATCACTTAATACAAAATAAGCTAAATTCAAGAGCATCATCAGAAACTTAGCCTTTTATGAAAATGCTTATGTTTTTCTTACCTTTGCTATGTACGCAAGTTCTGATTTTGCCAACATTGTCCTGAGTCCTCTTCAATGTGGTGCCAGCACAAGCTGAAAAAAATCAAACCGAGAGTGATGTGCTTCTCAGACTTGAAATTTTCTTGTGTAAAGTTCCATAAAGTATTTCCTAGATGACATTGAGATTAGCTGTTGTTCCTCCATGACTGACTGGACAATTTACTTTAAAATTATATATTTAATTTAAGATTTAAAATGCCAGTGGATATAAACTGTACTTTTTTGTGACTGACATTGTTCTCAATCTATTTTGGCTTTGTGCGCACACTCAGTGACAATGGCAAAATATGGATGAATTTATTTTGGACTTCATACACAATGATTTTGAGCCTTTTTGAAAATGCTATATTTGGGTTTGTTACGAAAGGATAGGAAAGTGATTTTTTTATGTAATATGACTATTGGCACTAAAATTACTATATACACAGGTATAAGAGGCCAAAGAGTACACACTAACTGTCACTTTATCAAAATGTTATTTAAAATCATTATCCACCTCTTGCAGTAAGAAAGCTGTTAAAACCTGGAACCTTTATTATTTTGGCATTTTTGTTTCATTTTATGTTGTCTTATCTTAATTTCAATTTACATCTGTGTTTGAGAGTTACTGACTGGTTTTGTTTCTTTTTTTGTTCGTATTTGTTTGTGCTTTTGTTCGTATAATTTTTCCATGGTTATACGTACTTAAACTTAGCAAACGGTAACAGATCGACCACTAGAGTTTAGGACTTAGTGATTTAGCTGCTGAAAATATGAACTTTGCTCCTGGTTCAATATTGTATATTTACACAAAATGTAGCCACTGCTGACTTGTAGAGAAGTTTTAGGTTTAATGCCTTACCCAAGTATTTCTCCCAAAATAGAGCCTAGAAAAAAGAAAATAAATGAAAACTCATACAATTATCGCAAAACATTCTACTTATTTGCTGATAACCGCTAATAAAACTCAACATGAAGAGTATATTGCCTTTAAAAAAGAGCCATGCCTTCACACTCCAACACCGTACAGTAACAGTGTTTAGAGTTATTCTACATGCTTAATTATTGCTATGTGGTCAAGAAGCAAAATACAGACGTCCACACCGTTTGATCAACTTGCTCGAACACTTCTCGAGCCTCCTCATGGCTACAGATCTCCTCAACACACTCCCTCTCTAGATTTCCCTTCTTCAGCTCCTCAAAGGGTGAATTTGCTCTCTTCACTCGGATAACCTGAGAGGCTCTCTTAGCATCAATAAAAACTGACAAAAACACACACAAAAAGAAACTCCGCTATAACCAGTAGATTCCAATGGTACATTATTCAAGTGTAACAAATGACAAATTGATAGTGAAAGTAATCAGGAAAGGTGCCTTACCATCATAGCAGAGAGTAAGCTGGAGCACTTGGCTGAGAATAAGTGTGACAAGGAGAGGTACTGGTACTGCTCCCATTCTTTTACAGTGATTACAATCCTGAAAAGACCTGAAACATCACACGGAGCAGGAAAGCTGCTATCAAACCCCAGCAGCCCTACCACTACTGCTCTTGAGTTAATATTGAACTACTGGTAGTCAAAGAAAACAAAGATTGTGTATAAGCTCATATCACTCTAAACAGTGATTCATCCCAGATGTTCCAGAACAGTCTTAGGACACTGTAGAAGATCCTATAAGAACCTTTCATGTGATATGAACAAAATATTGAACTTATCATTTCTACTAAAACAGCATTTTGTTAATGTGTCAACAATATATGCAAGTCAAGACAATCAGTGTCTTCTAAAAGGCTACAGAATACATGTGACATCCAGTACATGAAAGAAAAAAAACAGATTGAAACCGTATCTACCATTTAAGTCATCTTTAACAGTTGGTAAATGGTTTGAAATCTAGGGCTAAACAATTACTCATTTTTATATCAATCACAGTTCAAGTTTGCGACTTTTTAAATCAGAAAGGACACAAATTGAATTATATCCTATAAGATCCAACATTGTTAACCAGTTTGAATTGGCAAGGCAATGCAAAAATTGTGAACTGGCAGTACATTACATATGGTACTCAAGACTTAAGACTGAAAAGCTGACTTTTTTGGTAAAAACAGGGCCTGTGTGGAAAACAATTTTGAAAAATAATCGTATTTAAACTGAAATTGAAATACTGGTAAAAAAAAATACAATTGGATATTTTCCTCATATCTTACAGGCCTGTTGTAATCCAAAGTTTTAAAACCCATACAGCACATGAGGAGCTTGTAAATAAGCTCATGACAATCAAGTGTGATAGAAGAGATAAAGAACAAAGATTTGTATAGTGTGAAATCCCCAGACTGGGATTGGCAATCTTTGACTGAGAAACTGGGATCATATCATTAGTAGAGCTGATTTTATTTGAATTTTTTTGTAATTTTCAGTTCACCCAAATTATTTTTGTATTAATGCAGCAATAGCAGTTAAAATAAGCTCTTACAAAGATGACATTTTGATATAAACAGGTTTTATTTTTCAGGACAGATTACACCAAACTGTTCTTGTGGAAGATGCTTTTTTGTTCTCTCTACTGACGCGCTCTATTCAGAGCAGCATAAGAGCTGCATCACGAACCAATATTTATATCAATTGCTATTGTGATATTTAACAGTATCAGAGCTGACTTAACATTCATTCCTCTGAGTTTTGCTTTGAGCAACTGCCTGTACAGATCTGGTACAAACAGTGATGACACAAGGTTCAGTGGGCAGAAGAGTCAATATTTACTGAGGTCTTTAACTCAGATGTTACCCTTGCAAAATAACCTTCAAATCAAATGACACAATAAACCTGAGCTGTTTCAATGGCATTAGTGTTTTTATTGTTCTTTATTTGGCAACCACAATACTCTTAACAAATTCAGTCTTAAACTGCTGACTCTATTTCAACGGTCTCAGCCACTGAGTTTAGTTCATCATGTCCCTGCATTATGACTACACTGCTGCTATCAAACTGCTCATGCACAGCAGTACATTTTGAACCCTGTTCCCGCTCCTGCAAAACTATACACTTATCGTTAGCATCCTGTCCTTCAAAGACAATACAATTAGTGCTCCCATTTGTCACTATAATTTCCACAACATTCTCATTCAGCTCAATTTGTTCAACCTCCCTTTCAGCTCCAGACCCTCGAAATGTTTTGGAGTCCAATATGACTTCTTCAGATTGAGGCACTACACTGAGGTCCTCCAAGGTCTGAACCAGATTCTGCTCTTCTTTCTCCTTAGCATGACTATGCCCTGAAAGCCCATTCTCTGTAAACGCTACTTTCCTAGGTCGCCCTCTAGCTGGCACTCCACGTCCAGCCGCTGTCTGTTTCATATGTGAGCGCAAGTGGCGCTGCAAGCTCTGCATCAGTGTATATCTGGCTCCACATATCTCGCACCCATGTGGCTTCTCATCCAGGTGAGATTTCATATGCCTGCGCAACTTGGTCGCCATGGTGTACCCTTTCCCACACTGTTCACACTTATAGGGCCTGTCACTAGTGTGCAGGCGTTCGTGTGCCCGCAGCGTGTGAGGGTCGCGAAGGGCTTTACCGCACACAGGGCACAAGTACGCCTCGCCTGTGTGGGAAATGAGGTGTCGCCGCAATTCGGGCACTTGTGAGAAGCATTGGTCGCAGTGTTTGCACCTGAATGGCTTCTCACCTGTGTGAATGCGCTGGTGGCCCTGCAGATTCCCACGCTGGCGGAAGCTCTTGCCACATTGTTGGCAGATATACGGCCGCTCTCCCGTGTGCAGCCGCATGTGATTCTGCAAGGAGCCTGAGTTAGCCAGCTCTTTGTCACACTTGGGACATTTGACCCTTGGCGCTCGGTAGTCCACCTCTTTGGCTTTGTGGGCCTCCCTGTGGACACGAAGCGAGGGCCGACGAGCAAAAGCTTTGCCACAGATGTCGCAGATGAAGGGCTTCTCACCTGTATGAAGTACCTGGTGTTCCTTGAGGTCACGTTTGAGGCCGTAGCTCTTGTCACACTGTTGGCATTTGAAGGGCCGCTGGCCGCGGTGCATGAGCAAATGGGCACAGTAACTCTCCTGGGAGCTGTAGTTTTTGCCACACTCTGTGCAAGTGTACGGCTTCAGTCCTGAGTGTGTGAACTTATGCTTCTTTAGGTGACAGAGCTGGAAGAAGTGTTTGGCACACTGGTCACACTTGTACTTCCGCTCTCGCAGGCTGAACAGAAAGAGGTCTGAAGAACTCCCCCTTTCTGTATGCAGTGTACCGGACCCCTCTTTGGGCTTCTCAATGGCATTCTCTCTGTGGACTGGACTCTCTTCAAGTGCTTGTCCATTTGCAGAGCTAGTCTCATTAGTTAGAGAATTTTTCAGAACACAGACAAACTCACTTCTCAGTCCTTGCTTTTGCGTGCATGAGTGTTTGCTTAATGAGTATACTTTGCGAGGTTTTGCTGCCAGACGAGAACTGGCTCTAACAGCTCCTCGAAGCTGTTCCTGCACTGTAGCTAAACGAATGTTTTCCAGCTCCCTAGTATTAAATGCGTCAACTGCTTCTTGCTTATCTTGGGCTTCTTCTGTAGCATTCTGTACCAGATGATGAATTCCACAGGTCCAAGGGCAGCTTGCAGGATGTTCTTTCACTCTGCAGATATGTGATCTCCTCCTCTTTATGTATGAATGTTTCGTTGCCTGAGATTTTTCTGAATTGTCAACCAGTTTTGCTGTGAGATAAAAAAAATGGCACGTTAAGTCAGCCTGTAATTTAGAAAATGGATTTCTAAAAATGCACATGGATCTATGCAAACTCTGAGTATTCTCTTATATAGGGCTTTATCTAAAGTGTTGAATCAGGTGTGGTATGGTAAAGTGCTACAGTAACACATAATAATAGCACACACAGTAATGTGTCCATTGCTGGTGACAAAAGTGAAGTTGCATCTGAAGGTTATTTATTTGAACTCAAAAAAAGTGTTTTCTGATTTTGTAAAGACTAAGACTAAAAAAATTTGAGAATTAATTGAATCGTCTCACTATGAGCTCAGCTTAGGCTTAATGTTTTGTTTAATGTACAGAAAATGATACATGTAGAATATGCTTTCCTGAGACAGATACAGGTCACTGATGGTCAAGTGTTTAAATATTTGTGTCTGTTTATAATTTGAACAAATATAGCTCAAATTAGTTTATTTGTGGCTTCTATTCCTTTACAACTGTAAATTGAATGACCATTCATCTCGATTCCAAAATGCCAACTTGGGACCAATTACAAGCACAATACTGAGCAATTTTAGCACCGCACAATACTGAGCAATTTTAGCACCAGCAGTGTACACACAGGTTAAGGGTTAGATGAGACAGAGAAGCCATGTTACAAAACCTGTCGAAGTTATTTACACAGCATAAAAACAGTGCACATCAGCATACCTGCCCCTTCTGAATTTTGTTCCAAACAAGGAAGATGTTGAGCTGCATCATCAGTCACACTGTGTGGCATGTCCTCTTTGTAGGGTTGCTCTGATATGGAGATCGGGTTCCCTTCCGGCTCTATGGATTCAGACAGAACTTCCTGCTGCTCTGCCCAGACCAGGAGCTCTGATCCTGGACTGATATCTTTACAAGTCCTGAGGCACAGCTTTCCATCCACTTTGTGCAATAGGACATTCCTCTCTTCTTCACTTCGAGTACTACAGGCAAAACTAAAGAAGCCGATAGAAGACACATGAGACATCTGCCAAAAACACACTATAAAAATTCTTAAACCCTTATCACAAAGTGTTGAAACCTAACCACTGCCTCTAGTTCCAAGTTTACTAATATACAGAATGCTGTAAAAATATTTTTTAATTAGTTTAAAGGATGTGATCTTGTAGAAAGCTTCTTGTAGTCAGGTTATGGAAGTTAACACATATGCTATTTTGATTCTGTCCACTCTGAACAGTATACAGATCATACCTCATCCAGTACATTCTGTCTGGTATTTGTCCTTGAGCTACTTTCTGGCACGGTTCCACTTCTTTTTCCTAAAATACAAAAAAATCAAAAATGATTTGAATTGTTTTTCTGTGTCACAGCCCATTTCAATGTTTTGTATTAAAATGTTATGGCCTTATATACATAATGTACCTCCTCTGTTTTTCCACTGTGAGGCACATTGCCTGGCTTATTCAGCCCCAGGATGGTTCCATTCTGTAATGCTTGTCCCACACACCACAACCCCATTTGCCCATCTTTTGCCAAAGAGGGTCCAAGGGTCAGTCCATGAGGCACCAGCCTTAGCACACTATTGAAAGAATTTTTCACACTATCGAGGAGGCCTTGATCCTCTAGGCCTGTAGCCACTGAGTGAAAAAGAAACAACAATGAATATGCTGCTTGTCATATCAAGTAACCAAAAAAAGCAAAAATATTCTTATTCTTAAGCAGCACCATAGTTGTGTCATGGTTTATAGACAGATACATCTGTCAAGCTATAGTTATGGCACCATGAAAATGGGAAAGTGACTGTTATTGTGAACCCACTCAAGCACCACAACAAAATGTGACCTCTGCATTTAATCTATCACACGTGGACCAGCGGGAAACTATCAACACTGCCTGGGTGTACCTCAGCAGTGCCCAGGCCAGGACTTGAACCTGTGACCTTCAAGTCCCAAGGGCAATGTCCTAACCACTAGGCCACCACTGCATGACTAGGTATGACATTTGCCATGCCATCAGTAAAACCATTTGAGCAAAATATAACATTTAACTCTTTTAATCAAATGTGAAGTCTGAAATTACATTTCGCACATGACCTCATATAGGCCAGTGACAATATGACTAGTTATATATGTGGTCCAAACTGACAGATTGTTAAAAGTGTGGATTATTGGATAATACATACGTTCATTTACGTTCAAGTGAAGGTCACATTTTGTCATTGTGAACACACCCAATCACACAAAGTGCACCATGACAAAAAGTGACCTCTGTATTTAACCCAGAGCAGTGTAGGACAGTACCTAGTTCAAGGGCCAGGACTTGAAACTGCGACCTTGTGGTTAGATGGGCAAATCTCTAATCACTAAGCTACCACCGCCTGCTAATTTTTTGTGTGCGCATGATGGCCCCTTCCTAAGTCTTTGAGCCATAAAAGTAACTGATTACTGGTCATTCTTGTTATCTTAACTCAGACACTGTAAGCAGGTAGGGTTACTAAAAACACTTGGGTACTGCTCTAAGTACACGTCTTAAGTACCTTTATTCTCTCTTGTCCTATTTCTGCATATTGTTCACCTGTTGATTGCCAACCTTTGGAGAACCACCAGGTTTACGGTGCCTTTTGGGACAGGGCTTAATCTCACAAATTGAGGGTTAAACGAACATGTACATGTAACCTGTGTATGACTATGTATAATTGTAAATGTCAGTTGCTATGAAAGCAATGTACACTGGAAAAAAGTAAAACTACAGTACAAATACAATGATTTTTATTGTACACTAGGCCAATGTTTCCCAACCCAAGTCCTGGAGAAACACTTCTCTGTACTCTGAGTGTTTTCTCTGCTCCCAATATACCTGATCTTAATCATCTGCTCATTAACATCCCATTACCGAGCTGAAGTATGTGTTCAAGCACAGAAAGCATTAAGTTGTGCAGGGTAGGGGGCATCCAGAACCAAAGTTAAGAAACGGCACACTAGAAAACACACTGGGTCGTCAACGTTTGCGCATGCGCAGACACAAAGGACACCAAACCAGGTACTTTTTGGCATAGGTTGGCACTAAAATGGTTTACTTGTATACATCATTTCGGTCAGTCCATAAATTATGAAGTTGGCAGAATAATGAGCCTTAACAATAAACTAAATTATAATAAATACATTTTAGTATCCGTAATGTAAATAACACAACGTCCATAAACAACTTTCTTCAGCAAAATCACTATATTTGCAGTATTTTTAATATAAATGCAGTCTCGAGTATCTCTAATCCTAACCAACAATTATTGACTATTCAGTTATTCTGCCCGTTAGCGTGGTAATTCACATTAAGAGCATAAAATGTTAACTCCAACCAACTTGGTGTTTCGTTCCCTTTCGCATCGACCACTCGAACGCTTTTTCACTTATCCAGCTGAAGCCCCGGGAAAAGGCAGAGTTACCCAACCAACATGCGTCTCACAGCAACGCTGTAACCTTTAAATTCTTCCCCGAGAAACATTCCGGAAGTAGGTGTTAACGGTTCCTATACGCGTTATTATCATACATATTTGGGAACATCTTCGTGTCCATTGCCTTGCACTTTACACGTTAGAGTTCATTCCGCCATCATCATGATTTACATCATCAGTAAGGCGCAGTGCCCCTGTTACAGCAGGGGAAACCATGCTTAATCCCTAACACAATCCACTGATTCTTATCAGAAGCGTTTGCTCTCTTTCTCCACTATTTAAACTCTCCGTTTTGTCATACCATTAGCTGTCTATAAATACTATTCCAGGCGATGTCTGGCTCATAGTTTGTTTGTTTGTTTTTGTATCCTTCGGACTGCATGAGGTTTCTTTGGCTGCTGTTCTTAATAATTGTAATCGTTTGGACTCAGTTGTTGTGGTCCGTCCTAAACGACGCAACTGTGTAAATCTGCTCTCTATATTTCGTTTTTTGCATAGCGCCAGTTTGGTGTGAAATAAATATTTCCACCGCTAGAAGGAGCTACCAAACCTCTTATTATTATAACTAAGACATCCTTAAGCAGGTTTAGACCTGGCTAGTCCTTGCGTGGTAGACCACCAAAAGGTTCCCGGTAAGATGAGCTTTTCTGCTGAACTTTTATTGTGACATTCATTTAGCTTAGCCTGAACCAATGAAAATGAAAACTCTAAAAAGCATGGAGTATGATTCAATGGGTCTGTATTGGAGAGCCACTATCACTTCAATATATTTAATAAATAGTTAAAAATAAAAATTAACCTATAAAAGGGTTATCCTGGATATTAGTCTTCATGGGAGTCAAATTGTTCTGGTAAGGCCTTGGCTAGGTTTGGAAGACTTGTTAAGCAGGCTTAGACCTGCCTAGTCCATGAATGGGAGTCCACCAAAGGGTTCCCAGTAGGATTAGCATTTCTGTCTTTCTGTCAGATTTTAACAGGGATGTCAAACTGTTTTTGAAACATTCATGTATTTTTTTGGTTTCATGGTAATTTAAATTTTAAGACATACACTGAAGATAGAAAGGAAAATCTACACACTTCAGCAGTGTGAGCAAGGTGAACATTGAGTCTGATAGGTAATTCTGTATTTGTGTACATTAGGGCCCAAACAGTATAACTTTATTATGGCTGGTTTTGATAATGATATGAAATGGCTAAATATTCTGGTAAAAATATTTATTTAAAAGTGAAAAAACCTGCTGTGCCTCTCTGTTGAGATACCAGTATCCTGTCCCATTCTACTGTCCCAGCTTGGACCAGTTTGACCCATCCTGATTACCTATTTCTGGTTAAAGTTTTTACGGCTTTAAACCTTCTCACTCCTACTGAGGAGAGCTCATATGGACAGACCTATGCTCCACCAAACTCATCAAAAGTCATCGCGGCCCACCTGAAATTGATTAGTCAGATAAAACCTAAACCAGGCAAGGGCTGTTCTCTTAATTCCAACAACATTTTCTAGTCTGTTGAGTAGGATGGTGTGATCAATAGTATCAAAAGCTGCACTATGGTTGAGCATCACAAGTAAGGAGACACAGGCCTGATCAGATGCAAACAGAAGGTTTTTTACTACATTTACCAGTGCAGTCTTTGTACTAAGATGAGGCCTTAACCCTGACTGGAACATTTTGTGAATGTTGTTTCTATGTAGAAATGAGCATACCTGCTGTGCTACAGCCTTTTCTAAAAAGGGAGGTTTGATATTCGCCAATAGTTAGAAAGCTGGCAGGGGTCGAGGTCTGTTTTGTTTAACAGGGGTTTGACAACTGCTAGTTTAAAGGTTTCAGGTACATAGCTAATACTAAGTGAAGAACTCATTATTCCCATAAAAAGTTCCATTGCTATGAGTAGTATTTGTTTTAAAAAGTGTGTAGATAGGGGATACATTTGAGGAGGAAATTATATAGAATAAAGTTCTGTTTCTTGAAGGGAAGAAAAACAATGTAATCATTGATTTTATATATTTAAATTATCTGAAAAGTTCATTAGAGTTAACCATTAAAAAAGTTCATAAAGTCATTGCTACTGTACATTGATGGTATGCATGTTCTTGTAGCTGTCTTATTTCTGGTAAATTTGCTATGGTATTGAATAAGAACCTCATGTTATTTTTGTTATCTTCTATAAGGGTGAAGAGATAAGTTGTTCTAGCGGCACTAGGAGCTTTTCTTGCAAGTCAGAAGACTCTTCTTTGCTAGAATACTGGAATGGAATACTACTAAACTGGTTTGATGCCATTTCCGTTCTAATTTACGTGCAGTTTGTTTCAGTGTGCATGTGTGATTTTTATAGCTACATCATTTAAATGAAATAAGAACATGATCTGAGATTGCCTCAGACTGTGGAACTATAATTATGTTTTCTATATTTAAACCAAGAGTTAGTATTAATTCAATTTAATTCAACAAACCATTGTGAGTGGGTTCTATGAGCTTCTGTTTAACTCCTACTGAATCTAGAATGCAAATGCTGTTCTCAGAAGGTCATTGAGGTTATCAAAGTAAATATTAAAGTCTCTGATGATAAAAATTGTCTGATTACACAGCTAAATTTGTGATAAAATCTGCAAATTCATTGAGGAATTCGGAGTAAGGCTCTTTGGATCTGTAAATGATAATTAGTGGAATCCACTGGGTAGGTTTATTTTCTGAGGTTACAAGTTATATGTTCGTATTAAGAACTTAAAAGGCTTTAAATTAATGTCCAGATTTGTGTATATAACTATCTGCAGGGATATTTTATATTGATTAGGTTACTAAAATATTTCTATATTTTTGTTTAGCTCGGGAAACAAAAACAGTCTGAATATGTTATAACATTGGTGACTCTTTGCAGCCAGCTCCAGGTGTAGCCTGTCTGTCTGCTCCCTGGCCTTGGCTCTGGACTGTCACCATTTAACTGTTCTGAGACAATGGGCTATGCAGAAAGAAATGAAAGCAGCACCTTCCTGAGTGGGATGGATATCATCCTGCTCTAGCAGGCCACCTTTGCCCTCAAAACTTTTGAGACTATAGACCAATTGTCTATATCAGTGTCAAGATCAGATACAAAAAATGTTCGGAAACCTAATTTCCAGCTGAGTCTAACTAATAATTACTCCTGGTTTCTCAGTTTTCTTACTGAAGGTAGCAATGTTGCAGCATGTTTTGCCACTCTGTCTGACTGGAATGCATTTTAGTGAGAAGTTAACATCAATGGAGATCCTATTAACATGCAGAGTTGAAGCCTTTTACACATATTTAGGTAGCATATTTTACTTTGTAGGCTGTAGTTAAAATACATTGCGATTGTTCTGTATTATTTATGGTCATTAAGGAATGGTGCACGTCAAACTCTGTCCTCATAAAGGCAACTACTTTGCTAAGTGTTGCCCCACATGTGTGTTGTTACTATGTGTTACTACATTTTGCTCTAATGATAACATAGATAACCAAATATAACTACAGAAACAAATCAGATTTGGTCACTGAAATCTAAAGGCTCAGATTTGTCCTACGGTATGAACAGAGCCTATATGTCCAAGTATTCAGACATTATCCATTGTAATACTTCTTTACAGGACTATAAGGTGCACCATTTGCTGAGTTATGTGTTTAAGTGTTTACAGACAGTTGATCTAATCTCCATAGAAATGCTTTGAGAATATCCTTTGGAGCATAAGCCTAATGTCACAATGTCCAGTGCAAAGAATGAGATATAGAGCTATAAAGCCCTCAGCATTGAAATGTGTAGCATTGGAACTCTGGAATAATGGAGCTCAACTCAATACCTCTGGGATGAGATGGAGTGGACATTGTGATCCAGAACTAATTATCCAACATCAGTACCTGACCTCACTAATGCTCTTGTGGCTGAGTGTAATCAATCATCCAACCTCTAGTGTAAATGTTCCAATAACTAGTGTAACATTTCCAACATCAATGTTCCAATATGTGTAAATCCTTCCCAGAATGGGGGGGTGGGGGGTGGGGCTGTTCTGGGAAGCTGTAGCTCCAGCAAAGTGGGGACAAACTCCCTTCTTCAGAAGGCCTGGTTTGTGTGAATAAAGATTTCACTCTACATCTCTCAGAGGGTGACTGCAGTCAAGAAAAATGCTGGAAAGATTATTGCTGAATAGGCCAATATCTGTTTATGGGTAGATTTTTGTTTATGCATCTTAATTTCTATATATGGGTCACATGGACTTGTTAGTGAACAGTATGTTTAAAGCTTTGCCTGTGTTTGTGGATGCACCTTTTATACGCAGTCATGATACCCTCACTTGTTCCAAATTCACCTATATATTGTGTAAGTGTAACGACTGGAGCAGAGGGGGAGGTGCTGCCACCTGGTGGCTGGGAACCGCTAAACCGGAAGCGGCTCCCATGCCCAGCCTCGGCAAGACGGCATGCATTAGGAAATTAAACAGAGGGATTACTTAGGCTCGCCTATCCGTGAAGTACTGAACCCACTATCGTCGCCTGTCAATGGCACACAATGAGTAACCTCCGCGTCTTCCCTGCGTCCCAGCCCTGCCTATATTTCCCGGTGATGAGGGAAATAACTAGCAGCACCTGGATGAGTTGACCCAGTCAGTACTCGGGAGATGGGGACCAGCGCCAACCCCTTCACCTGTAGGCGGTCCTACCTGATCCCTTACAAGTGTCTTGCATATTTCAATAATCCTGGCTAGAGCAAACCTTGTTTTCCAGGGGAATTACATCAATGTTTTAAAATTTCTGCATTATTAATGTGCTAAACAAAGTAATCTGAAGTGGATTGATGTGAACTGTGTGATGCTAGAGGAACTTACCAGAACAGTGGTACAGATCAGCGTCTAAAGTTTTTAATGCATTTACAAATAAAGTTACATAAAGGTGTTAGTTTACATGAAATGGTTATGAAAATGCTGACAGAGACATTGTTTTTGTCATAGTCTTGAGATCAGATTTTATTCTTAAATGTGTTTTTTAAAATTTACTCATGGCAAAGTGGTACATAGGTGTTTGTCTAAGTATTCCTCAAAGATAATGTATTTGTTTCAGATTTACCATTATTTTACCATTATCAACTTTACATATAAAAACTCACAAGACATGTGGTTTTGTGAAAGTGACTTTGTGATTTTGAACACACTCAAGCACCGCAACAAAATGTGACCTACGAGCAGCAACAACAGCACCTGGGGAGCAGTGTAGGGGGGCGGTACCTTGCTTAAGGGTTCCTCAGTGATGCCAGGGTCAGAACTTGAAACTGTGACCGTCAGGTTCCTGGGGCAATGTCCTAACCACTAGGCTACCAGTGCCCAACAAACATCTTCTAACTAGACTGGGCAGCAACGAGTAAACTGAAAATTCTTAGGCAGGGACTGGGTTTGAATACATGATCTTTGGTTTACGAGACTGACGCCTTACCACTTGGACACATGCATTTTGAGGTGCTTTTGGTCTACTTCTCTGTGTCTCATATTTAAGTGATATCTTGATTGAAACAGGTGTAGCAAGAATCAGGCCTGGGGGTGGCTACAGAAATTGAACTCAGGTGTGATAAACCACAGTTAAGTTATTTTTTAACAAGGGGG
>JBBPDA010000041.1:304535-332310 GCA_037974385.1 Arnoldichthys spilopterus
TCAGACTGCACTCCCGGTAGACTCGATGGTTCTTGACTAGTGCCGCTAGCTCGTCCGTCTTGTTGACCAGCGAGTTGTCATTCCCCATTACCACCGATGGAACGGATGGTTTGTATTTTCTGCAAATGTTTGCTCGCTTAGCCTTTACTTTTGTGCCGGCCCTGCACCCCGATACCTGCACCTCAGGTCTTCCGGAATGAGCTGCGCTCCTCCAGTGAGACCCTTTGTTCGGAGCGCAAGCAGCTCTTCCCTCGTGTACACAAAGTTCCTGCCGCTAACTTGCGATTTCAGAAAATCCATATCGGTGACTATGTTTGTAAAAAAAAAAAAAACTAATATGCGGAAAAACAGAATAAAGGATGTAGAGACGCTACGATAAAAGTAAAAAAGAAAGGAAAAAGGACAGAGCTACTGGTTGGGCTGCCACTTGCGTCGGCGCCGGAAGTTGAGTTAAGGCTCTCGCATCAGAAGTCTGACCCAGTGGCAGCAGAGTCATGACTCTGATTATAGCAGAAACACACACACTATTACAATACACAAACTTGCAGGACTAGATTTTTTGGTTTAAATTGAATAATGGTGCAATGCAGTGCTTTTCTTACTTCAATCATTATTCTCATTTAAACCAAAAAATCTATGATGGTCTAATTCATCCACAAAACATTTCTTCCATTCTGATTTGTCTGTGTGATTTTTTTAAAGAAAACTGTAGATGTTCTTTTTTGAAGAGCAGTGGCTTTTTCCTTGCAACCCTGTCATGTACACCATTGCTGTTTAGTGTTCTAATGGTGAACCCATTATCATTAAAATGAAAATTATTCTTAAAGTGATCTTTGTTTGTCAAGCACTCCTGGAGATGGTAACAATGAACTTGAATTTCCTCCATTTGTACATAGTTTGACTAACTGTAGATTGTGGATTTTATTTCTGAGAGTTGAGAAATTTCATTTATTTGTGCCATGATACACTTTCACAAACATGTTGTAAATACCAAACTTCGTTAGATTCATTTTTTTAAAACAGAAATTAAGATGCACACTTAGGCCTGACTGTCCTTCCATTGACTAAAAACACCTGACTCTAATCTCACCATCAGATGTCAGAGGTTCATACTTTTGTCACTCACAGATATGTAATATTTGATCATTTACCTCAGTAAATATATGACTGAAGTTTAAGAGGAAGCCAGGTGTATTCTCTGTACAAAAGCTTGACCAGTGGCTCAGTTCAAGTTTTTTCCCTCTCGTCATACTGCAAGAAAAAGACATATGTAACAGTTACACAAGTGTATTCACATTGAAACATATCTTTAAAAAATATATTATTTACATTTATATATTTAAATCAGCTAATAAATGCTTGAATCGTAAGCATTTCCAAAACTGAAAAACATACATTTTCCTGTTAAAGACAAAAGCTGACAACTGCTTCCATTTGGAAGGCAAGGCAATTTTTTTATATAGCACATCATCATACACAGATGTCATGCAATATGCTTTTTCAGGGATAAAATAAGCATAAAAAATTTAAGTAAACAAACTTAGCAATAAAATCACATTACAAAAAATAAGAGTAAAATTTAAATAAACTAGGACAATTAGTTGTTGATAAAAGCACATAAAACTGGAGCCTCTGTTTAATCTAAAGGCTTTGGAAAATAAGGCAGTTAGATAAGAAATTAGATTCTATGTTATATCAGGGGTCTTAGACATTTTTGTTATAGCTGTAGAATTTTCACCCTTGGTTTTATTATTGACAGACTTAATAATTCTTGTCACAGCTCTCTTATGGTTTTACGTAGTTTTATTTCTTTTTATTTTAAAGGTTCTCACCAAGGGGTCACTATTAGCACTTAAGTCGACTTGATGTGCATCAGTTAAAGAAAGGAAACTCACATGTGGTTAAAAAGCAGGATCTTATAAATGTATAATATTTGTAGCAACAAATGTAATGCATATTAAGAACAATGTCATTTTTGCTGTAATAAATGACATCTATATTATTACTTGTCAGAATCGTCATTTGCTAATGTAGGCAATAGTAAAAGTCTCTCTTTCGTTTTTCAGCCAGTGAGTGTTGGTACATTTTAGGTATGCTTTATTCATGGTTACCCTAGGCAAAACTAATATGCTGTTTTGCTCCTAGGTTCTCTCCCACTCTTGTTACTCATGTTGTCTAGTCAGAGCAGGGGTTGATGAGTGACATGTCTTTGAGGAAGTCAATACGATCTCATTATTGACTTGCCAGGCTTGAAATCCCAGATCAATAAGGTGTGTGTGACAGATGAGACAGAAGTGCTATTAGACAGGCAACAAGTGTGTGTGATGCACATCATTCTGTTCTTACGTGGTGTCTCTTGCTGCTCTCCTCTAGTGATCTGAGACTCTGTGGATGTGCTTGAATGGTACTGGTGTTGTGAGAGGCTACAGACTTCTGATTGACCCAAAATCAGTCCGTATAAATGGAAATAGAAAAATAGAAAAATACATCATTTTACATCAACAGCATTCGTAGCATTAAATGTTGCCTGTCCCAGTTAAACAGTCTTTAACTCTCTCTGCAGTTAAGCAGAAGGTACAAAATCCTCTCTCCATAACAGCTTTTGCCCTGAAGTGGTACTCATTATTAACAAGGACAACTCATTAGCTGCCACTGTCACACTTACTGAACCTACTTAAAACTCATTAACTTTACAGCCTCACCATTGTTTGTACAGTGCTATTATTTAACATGTAGGGGTGCTAAATGATACCACCCAACAAAATCTATTTTTATTTATGCAAAAATGAAAAAAAAAATACTTAAACAAAGTCTATATATGAGGCAAATACAACATGGCATTGCATATGGAAATACAATAAATTATAACTGGTAAATGGGAAGACGTGGAGGTTACTCGTTGTGTGCCATCGACAGGCGACGACAGTGGGTTCAGTATTTCACAGACAGCCCCAGTTGGCAGTGTCTAGATAGAGAGTTACAGTATTTATTGAGCAGCGACAGGTAGTCGATGCTGGCGTTTAGTTAAGCACCAAACCCTTGGATACGGTATCAAACTTTGAACAAACTTTGCACGAACTGTGCGGAGCACTGCTCCACCGAAGGCGGTCAACCCCTGCCTTACCTCTGATCGTGACAGAAACCTCCACCCAAGATGGAAACCGCGGGACAGAGCGATGCCACAAACCCCCCGGACCTGGTCCGTGCCGTTGTGGACCAGGGGAGACTGCTCGGCGAGCACCAGCAAGCGATCCAGGCTATCCGGGCCAGCCTGGAGGAAATCTCATTAGCACTGGTGCAGCTGCCAGCCCGGCAAGCCCCTCCTCCCGCTGCAACAGCAAGTTCAGTTCCCAACTCCAGTTCAGGATCCGGCTTTCACCCCCGCTCCTTCACTTCCGCACTAGCAGCAGCAGAGGGCACCGTGAGTAAACTCGAGAAGTATTCAGGAAGTCCAGAGATGTGTGGCAGCTTCGTATTCCAGTGTGAACTGTATTTCGCCCACCAACCGGTAGTGACGGATTACCATCACAATCTCCTTGCTCACGGGAAGGGCTCTGGAGTGGGCGGCAGCGGTCTGGACCCGGTTGGACGCAGCAACGTGTCGCTACGAGGAGTTCTTTTCGCAGCTCTTTTTGCCCCTCCAAACCCCGCGAGACCAAGGACACGAGGAGAGAGGTAAGTACGGAACCTTTGCAATTGGCTAAGCCTCTTATGGTCCCGGTTTAGCACTCACCCATCTTCCTTTGTCCTTTCAGCGTTGGTAGACTCCGGAGCCGCAGCGAATTTGATTGAGGAGCAACTCAATAAGGACTTGGGCCTCGAATTTATTTACTTTGAGCATCCCGTATCTGTGTTGGCGTTAGATGGGAGGCCCGTCAGTCAAAACAAGCTAAGTAAGTGCACGAAACCGACCGCCGTAACTGGGGCGGTGCACAGGGAAATGCTGAGCTTTTTTGTAATCTCAGCTGCGGAACCCAAGATAGTGCTGGGTTTACCATGGTTAAAGACACATAACCCGCGCATCTCGTGGTCCCACTCTGAGATCGTGGAATGGTCGCCATACTGCCAAAGACACTGCATTTCCCTGCCATGCGCCGCCACCAGTGTGGAATCTAGGATTCCTACTGAGTACCAAGTCTTAGCCGAGGTATTCAGTAAGAAAAAGGCCACCCATCTACCGCCACACAGAGAGTGGGCTTGCGTTATCGATTTAAATCCGGGCTGCATGCCACCTCGCCAGCCAACTTACCCCCTCTCGAGAGCTGAGACAGAGGCCATGGAGTGTTCCATTAAGGAGGCCCTTGACATAGGCTACATTCAACACTTCTCCTCCCTGCGTCAGCTGGTTTCTTCTTTGTCCAAAAGAAGGACGGGGGGTTAAGACCCTTTATTGATTATAGGGGCCTGAATGAGGTAATAATGCCCTTTCACTACCCGTTGCCCCTGGTGCCTGCAGCGCTTGAGTAGGTACGAGGGGCAACCATCTTTACAAAATTAAACCTTAGATCTGCGTATTATTTGGTGCGCATTAAGGAAGGATATGAGTGGAAGAACGCCTTCTCCACGACCAACGGCCACTATGAATACTTGGTGGTACCGTATGGGCTCTCATTGGCACCGGTGGTCTTCCAATCATTTATTAACAAAATATTTAGAGATATGCTGGGAAAGACAGTTATCACGTACATTGACGACATCCTTATTTTCTTAAAAACCCGTTCTGAACACACTAAGAATGTACGGGCAGTGTTAAAGTGGTTATTGGAGAACCAGCTGTACGTCAAGGCGGAGAAGTGCGAATTTCATGCATCCGTGATTCTGTTCTTGGGGTATATCATTAGACTGGAGGGGGTAAGGATGGATGGAGAGAAGGTAAGCGCAGTACTAAATTGGCCCCGGCCTACCACGGTAAAGGAGTTGCAAAAGTTTTTGGGGTTTGCAAACTTTTGCCGGTCATTTATAAGGGGATTCAGTTCAGTTGCGGTGCCGCTAACCTCTCTCCTCACGAAACAGACAACAAGCAACAAGCTGCTGGGGTGGAATGAGGAGGCTGAGCGAGCCTTTTAGGACCTGAAGGAAAGGTTTACCCAGGCCCCGATCCTCAGGCACCCCGACCCGGAGAGACCCTTTGTCCTGGAGGTGGACGCATCGAGTCACGGGGTAGGGGCAGTTTTGTCGCAGAAAGACATTGCCGATAACAAGTTGCATCCCTGTGCTTTCTTTTCCAGGAAGCTGAGTCCTGGGGAAAGAAACTACCACGTTGGGGACAGGGAATTGTTGGCGAAGCTGGCGTTTGAGGAGTGGCGGCACTGGTTGGAGGGAGCCAGGTTCCCTTTCATGGTTCTCACAGACCACAAGAACCTGGAGTACCTCCGTGCTGCCAAGCGCCTCAATCCACACCAGGCCAGGTGGGCGTTGTTCTTCACCTGGTTCAACTTCTCCCTGTTGTACAGGCCTGGCAAGGCAAATGGCAAGGCAGATGCCCTCTCCCGGCAATTAGTGAGAGAGTAGGGAGAGGAGGAAGAACCTACCACCATCCTGCCAAAAGCTGTCCTTGCCGCTCCCATTAGATGGGAGTTTGAGGATTTGATAGAGAGAGAGAACCGGGGGAAGGGCACGCCCCCCGGTTGTTCCGCCGACAAGACCTTTGTTCCTGAACGGATGAGAGTCGAGCTGGTCAGGTGGGCCACGGGGCACCCAGGGCTCTCCAGGACACATGGGCTGCTGTCGGAGAGATTCTGGTGGCCAAAGATGCGGGCCACCACAGAGCAGGTGGTGAAGTCCTGTGCCACCACCAAATCTCCCTGGCAGCTGCCTGTAGGTAAATTAATGCCCTTGGAAATCCCCCAAAGGCCGTGGTCTCACCTGGCCATAGACTTTCTGGTAGACCTCCCGAGGTCACAGGGGTATGCTTGTGTTGTGGTGGTAGTCGACAGATTCTCCAAAATGTGTCAACTGCTACCAGCAACGAAGCTGCCCTCCTCCTTCTAGCTGGCAGAGCAGCTGTTTAATAACGTGTTCAGGGTCACGGGGGTTGCCGGAAGACATAGTGTCTGACTGGGGGCCTCAGTTCACCTCCCAGGTCTGGAGGGCGTTCATGGGCAAGCTGGGGGTGAAAGTTAGCCTGACATTGGGCTACCACCCCCAGTCCAACGGACAGGTGGAGCATCTGAACCAGGAGTTGGGCAGATTCTTGAGAAGTTTCTGCCATAACCAGCAAACTCACTGGTCCGGATTTCTCCCCTGGGCCGAATATGCCCAGAACTCTCTCCAGAACGCATCTACTCGCCTCACCCCCTTCCAGTGTGTGCTGGGCTACCAGCCTCCTCTGTTCCCATGGAACAACACCCCCACCAACATCCCAGAGGTGGACGGGTGGTTCCGGCGTGCAAAGGAGGTGTGGGAAGGCACCCATGCCTCACTGGAGGAGGTGGTGAGGAGACAGAAGGAGTTTGCTGATTGGAGAAGGACTGAGGAACCCAGGTATGTGCCCGGGGACCATGTGTGGCTTTCTACGAGGGACCTTAAACTCAAGCTTCCCTGTAAGAAGCTGAGCCCCAAGTACGTGGGGCCGTTTAAGGTTCTTTGTAGAATAAACCCTGTCATGTACGAATTGCTGCTGCCCCGTACTTACCGTGTTTCCCCTGTGTTCCATGTCTTCCTGCTGAGGCCGATGGTGAGGGGACCACTGGCGGACACCGCCCCAGTTGAGAATCCCCCGCCCGCGCTGGACCTGGAGGACGGGCCCACGTACGTGGTCCGCTTCATCTTGGACAGTCGAAGACGGGCCGGGAAGGTTCAGTACTTGGTCTACTGGGAGGGATTTGGCCCAGAGGAACGAAGGTGGATTCCGGCCACCGACATTCTGGACCCTTCCCTGATGGAGGACTTCCACAATCAACGTCTGGAGAGGCCTAAACCCTGAGCAAGGGGCAGGCCCTGTAAGATGCCGGGGGTCATGCGTCAGGAGGGGAGTGATGTAAGGGATCAGGTAGGACCCCCTAAAGGTGAAGGGGTCCAGCGGTCTGCGCCAGTCCCCGTCTCCCGAGTACTGACTGGGTCAACTCATCCAGCTGGTAGTTATTTCCCTCATCACCGGGCAATATAGGCAGGGCTGGGACGCAGGGAAGACGCGGAGGTTACTCGTTGTGCGCCATCGACAGGCGATGATAGTGGGTTCAGTATTTCACAGACAGCCCCAGTTGGCGGTGTCTAGATAGTTACAGTATTTATTGAGCAGCGACAGTTATTTAGTTAAGCGCCAAACCCTAGGATACGGTATCGAACTTTGAATGAATTTTGCATGAACTGAGCGGAGCACTGCTCCAGCGAAGGCAGTCAACCCCGAACTGCTTCTGGAACTTTCTCCCCGAGCGCTGGTCTTGTGTTTGTGGCTTGCCTTTTGGAAATAAAGACTCTTGTTAACCGCACTGGTTTCCTGCCTTACCTCTGATCGTGACAGGTGAATATTTCTTATTTTCTTTTAGTTTTATTAATGATTTCCAGCATAAACACTGATCAGCCATAACTTTAAAACTTCTGCCAGATGAAGTAAATGATGTTGATTATCTCATTAGACTTGTCAAGTGGCGGGATATATTAAGAAGAAAGTGAACAGTCAGTTCTTGAAGATTAAGTGTTTGAACCAAGATGACTGGTTTAAAGGTTTTTTAAAACAGCAGGTCTTTGGAGGTGTTCCCAGCATACAGTGGTTAGTACCTACCAAAGAGGGATTGTCCAAGTGGTGACCCAGCAAAATCGCCATGGGCAACCAGTGCTCACTGTGATGGGAAGCAAAGGCTTGCCTGGTCTGGTCCTTTCCCACTGAACAGCTACTGTTGAACAAACTCCTGCAAAAAGCTTCATCACAGCTTGCTACATATGGGGCTGCGTAGATCCAGACCAGTCAGAGTAGTAAGATGTTCTGGCCAGTGTTCTGCTAGGAAACCTTGAGTTTTGGCCTGCTTTGTCATTAATGCAGTCTGTGTGACTCTGCAGGATGCCAGACAGACCTCAGGATCTGGACTTGGTGCTTAGTTTCCAGTGTAATATGCAATATAACCGTTGTTATGTATATAACTCAGATATGGAGTCTATAGCTAGTAAAACTGCACTCTCTTCTTTACTTGACCCCTGCTGACAGCAAAAATGCATGGAGGCTTTAGAAAAAGATTCTTGTTGGAGAATTATTTCTTTCAAATATTAAACATGTTCTCAGTGAAAGGGATAAATAACTAATGTCCCTTTAAATGTGACACCGTTATAGGATGCCAACTTTGTAAAAGTTCTGCCCTGCTAGGCCTGCCCTAATCATATGTAAGTGCAATCATCAGCTCAGCTACTAAGTGGTAGATTATGTAAACCTGTAGTGTTTGAATCATTCTACTACATAAAAGTTGTGCATCAGGAGCAACTCTAAAAACACAATGCCAAGTACTGGCTAGAGTCATGTAGTGTGCCACCAATGGATTCTAGAGCAGCAGAGCAGTGGTTTTCTGAAATGATAAATCAGGCCTTATCAGTGTGAGGGACAAATCAGGCTTTGGCAGACTGCTACTTACCAATGCAATGGACAGGGTAAACAGTAATGTTTTGTGGAGGAGGGATAATGGTCTTAAACATTTTCAGTGTTTGGGTTAGGCCCCTTAGTTCCAGAAAAGGATCATTAGCAATGTTAATGCTACAGCATACAAATATATTTTAGAAAAACCATATGCCGCCAACAAATTGGCAACAGTTTGGGGAAGGCCCTTTTCTGTTCCAGTATGATTGTCCTCAAATGCACAAAGCAATGCAGTTTTCCATTGCAGTTTTGAAAGCAAAATTTGTAAAGTCAAAAAAAACACAATTGTAAGTGTGTCTGTGTCTCCATCAAGTGATAAAAGCTGTGTTTCCTCCTCTTGCATCGCATCTACTGCAGTAGCTGTCTTAGTGTATTCTCAAGTACGATGAAGGCATGTGATGCTCGCTATAATGGAAAGGCAACCCAGCAATACTTAGCAGCAGCCCTATCAGGTACTACTGTGATTTTTATTTAGTCCATAATTTCAAAATAAGCATTAAGCAGGTTAATGGAAATATGCAGAGTGTCTGACTTCAAAAACACACTTTTGAATGAATGGGTACAAATTTCCAAAGATATACTACAAAAAAACAAAAACAAGTTATGCCAGAAGAGTAGAGGTTGTTCTAGCTGCAAAGGAGAGCCAACTACATATTAACGCCCATGGTATGGAGTCATGGCAATCGAACAGTTATCATCCAACTCAAGAAATGTTGTTACAATAGTGACCACCCAATTGCTTTGTTCCAAAACTTGTTCCAAAACTTTTGCTGTCTCTAGGCTTTCAAGTCACTGCTACCATCATTTTACCTGAGCTCATTCTTTAAGCAAAAGTTTGGCAAAAATTTGCAATTTTCCCCATGTCTCAAACATACAGTGGGTACGGAAAGTATTCAGACCCCCTTCAATTTTTCACTCTTTGTCATATTGCAGCCATTTGCTAAAATCATTTAAATTAAATTTTCCCCCTCATTAATGCACACACAGCACCCCCATATTGACAGACAAAAAAGTTTTGTTTGCAGATTTATTAAAAAAGAAAAACTGAAATATATGTAGATGTTGAGCCAATGCAAATGTTTCCAGTAGAAGCATCTATCCTACTAAGATTGTTATATTAAGCAAGCTAGTACTCATACAGCTACGCCTGGCCTAATTTCATTATAACTATTTAGATGCTGAATTATCCCTTTCAAAGTGTTGCTTAGCCAGAGTCAGTTGCATCAGGGATATTTGGTCTGCTACACATTAAATGCAGCCTGTTACATAACATCGGACTGAGGCGATCATTAATTCAGAATTGAACCAGCTCTGGTAGGGGGAGGGGGATTGGCACAGATGCTTTTATTGTGCTGTGATTTTCTCTCTTTCTCGTCCATGCTCTCTTCTACCTCTCATATCATTAACAAAATGACCAGCAATGCTATTGTACTAAGCTTCACATAGAATTGGATTTAATTAGCTGAGTAGCCTACATACTTGACAGACCTGTGAGTCATGCATCCTAAAAAGGGTTCACCTTCTGTTGGCAATTAATCCTTCTGAGAGGTACACACAGCACCATACAAGTAAGAACAGATGAAGGTTATGAAAAGAACATTTATTTCACATCAGCAATGGACCATTATTAGTTTCACAAGAAGAAGTGCCTTGAAAATAGACTCTTTGCCCTGCAGCATTCCATGTAGCTGTGCGGGGGGTACAATACAGTGTAAAATGGCAAAGATAATGCTATCTGTTCTGGATCTTGTATGTGTATAACCACTTTAAAAGTTTCAGCTCAGGCTTACATGCACCACAGCAAAACTCAATGCAATGAGCAATGCAATCTCGACATGCTTGATTACACAACTTTTCAGAGCCAGCAAGCGAAGCAGCACAGAGATATCACACTTTTATTGCTGCACACCAGCTGTGACTCCAGCTACCCTGATTAAACATTTATTAATAAATATAGTGAAATATTCCAATATCAAAATATTTTTTAGCAGTCAGTGATTTCAGAATTTGTGACGTTTTTTGGAGCTATTCAAAGACCAAAGTGCAAAACCAGCAGCTACTAATTCATTATTGCAAGTTAAATAGGCAGCTCATTAGCATTTAAATTCCATAACCATGACTGTAATTGATTTGAGATTTATGCTTACGATCATCCTGATTATGTTATGAAGTGTTTGGGGAGCATATCAGGACATGGGTCATTGATCACAGTATTAACCCACATTTATAGGCACCACAAAGGAGTTTAACACTGGCACAACATTAATTGCAACTAATCCAAAAAAGTGGAAAAATGGAAGCTTGGTTTATATAATATTTACTTTTTAAACACAAAGCCACATCACATTAAATTAGTTATGTACAATTTATGTTAATTAAATAAAGTTGATCATGATGAAAGCGCACTGAACCGGCAGTTAAAACATGAATAGTCATATGAATAGAAATCAAATCCACAGAGCACCTGTATAATACAGCTCAATGGTGTGGCTGTAGACCTGCATTTAGATGAAAGATGATAAAGCAGCAATAAATACATTTAGTAATGTGCTGCAGTGCATAAATCGGCCTGTGCTGTATTAAAACCTTTATTTAATTTCAGGTTGCAATACAAAAGCGCACTAACAAGCAAAATGTATGGACACAGTGTTATATAGGTCAAGCATTACTGATGGGTTAATCATAAAATTATTATTATTATCTCTAGTGTTATGAGCCAAATGAAGTAGCACAGTTAGCTTATACAAAGCACAGTTTTTTTATTTTGATTACTAAGAATTACACACACTGCTGTCTATAAACCCTGCATCTCCTGCAAAAACTGCAATTTTATAGAAAAATGAGGAATGCTCATTCAGTGCTTTCTTCTTGATGAAATAAAATCTTATGACCATATGATTTTAAAAGCAGATCTGAGTCAGATTTCCATTTTCATAGGTGAGCAAGCAACAATCATAAAATGTTTTTGTGTTCTAATTATTTTTTTGTTGTGTCAGCTGTGCCGTTTTATCTCGGCTTGACCATCTTTGTGAAGAGTTCCTATACCACCCATTTCACTCACCAGCAGCTCAACAGCGTCACATTTCATACACAGAAATCAACAGCGTCCTAGTTAACCTGCTAAAGTTATGTGAAAAGTATTTTATATGATTACATTAATTAAAAGGTCCAAGTCGATTTCCATTCCGCCAGCAGAATGGCCACTAGAGGGCATGCAGAAAAAAAGGTGCTACTTTGAAGAGGCCATCTATTTCATAGTCCACACGGGTGTTCAACTCGTGGATAAGTGAATGCTCTCTGAGCGACGTAGGCGTTTTTTTGTTTTAGCGACGTCTGATTTACTTCAATATGACGTCACATTTCCTTCTTTTTATCGCCAACCTGCAGCACAGACTGTAATACATTGTTACCTGTGGGGGCAATAATCGGTGTTTTTTTTATCTGTGGGGTTTGAGCTTTATCCTGCACTGTATTAGTGAAATATGGATCAGTTGCTTTATTTAGACCTAAATCTTGACGTCGTTGTGTCAAAAATTGTCCTGATACGACGACAATATCGTCGCCGCTACTGGAATCACACTCTGAAGAGTTATAGGAAGGCTAACAGCATATAAACGCAATGAAGACGTTTTCTGTACGCTTATCCGGATTTCGGCAGAAATTGACGCCATAAAAAAACCGTATGTGACTTGTTTTTACGCCAACCGACCGCAAGCCGCAAAAGCCCGCGTGGTCGGATTCGCTCCAACATGCAGAAAAACCGTCGGCGTCACGTGACGCCACAAATGTCATAAAACGCTTAATTCAGACGTCCGTGTGGACAGGGCCTATTAGTCACTGTAAAATGTGCACACAAAAGGTTTTTATATGACAGCGATGATAAACGTTTAAAATTAAGCTGCTTTTGGAGAGCGTGGTATTTCAACTTGAACCTCAAACGCAACAACGTGTTTGGTGTCATGGGCCTCTGAGCTGTGCAGTAATTGGGGGGCTTCCAGAAACAGAGGCTGGCTTTTGTTTTCATGGTTCATTTTCTGAATACGTTATTTACGTGATGAAGCACACAGCCACCTTAAACTGCAGTATGCCAATCACAACCTGCAAGGGTGGACAGCATTTATCACTTTGTTACTGATGTGTGTATATCAGTAGTTTTGTATTTGATATGCATTAAAAATAATATTCTGCTCATGTTCAGGATAACATTTGACAAGACGCTGAAAGCACATCAATTTGATCTGATACTGTAGTGTGTATGAATAAGAACCATTTGTTGTCACAAAGCTAATACAGTTCTCATATCTGTAGGGAATATGTTCTGGGTTGAGATTGTACAAGTGGACCTTTATCCTGATCTTCAATGCTTTCCAATCATAGCTTTTCATTTCAGATCTAAAAGGAATACTACAGTAGGATTTCAACATAATCTCTTTTGGCTGCATCTGTACCTTACAGTAATTTACGACAATCAGTCTGACACATTTCCCTGAAGTAAAACAGAACTGAAAACCTGCTGACATAAAACATACATATAACAGAAGCCAAAGTGAAAATGCTGAAGAAAGAGTATGCTTTTAACCATCCAAACATCTCATCAGGTCCAAGGTGATGCCCACTCATATCTTTTTTGTCTATGCAATGGATGAGGAATGACAAGGATGACTCATCCCATTTAAAGTGGCACAGAGTTCCTTTGCTACATTCACAACACCAAAGCTAAATATGGTATTATTTGATACCAAAGTGCTCTAATTGATACAATACAATAATCCGTACCTAAACCAAAAAATATTGTGCCCAAGATCACAATATTCTTCCAGTTTGTGCAACATCAAGACACTAGCCTGAACCAGAATAGTTATAATCTTTAGTAATGATCAATGACTGATCAAAATCTGATTACCTTTTAATGGCACAGATTATTATAGAGGTATAGAGCAGTGTTGTAAAAATCTTTCCAAACATTTAGCTATCACATATAGTTGGCATACATTAGTTCTATTGGTGCAATAAGACTATTTTCTCAGGCATACAGAGGATGCCACATAGCAATCTGCTTGCGTGGGTTATCCAGCATCTGTTGCCAGTGTTGTAGGCCGGTGCCGGAAGCATGGAGCCCAAGCAGGCAGCCGCCAAGGGGGAGCAATGTGCCAGGGCTGGCCTGGTTCAGCACCTCTAGGTCTAGGCTAGACTTTGTCAGCAGCTCCCTGGGGAGCTCCAGCATCATCATCTCATTCCACACCGGGTTGATCTTGTGCTTCACGCGCCGCGTCTGCTTCTTCTTTAGCTTGGTGCTCTGGTGCTTCAGTGTCAGCTTGACGGACAGATCTGAGAAATGGGAAACTCCATTATGTATAATGCATCAAAGTATTAAATCTATTATTTATGGTAGTAATGCAGAGTTACTTTGATACCAATGAAATCATGTTTTATTTAAAAGTCAGTCAAATGTTGTAGCTCAACACTTCTTTGGTTCTGAGGGCAATTCACACAGAAAGCATTTGGCTTCCCTTGATCATTCAGCCCTGATACTGCTTCAGAACAATTCATTTAACTCAAATCAGAACAAAACATTTAACATTCACATTTTTAAAAATAGCTACCCTGTTGAAACAGGTATGTTGTAACAACAAAAAAACCTCCTTGCAGGTGGATAATGTGTAGCCTATAGCCTGTAGTTTATAGTTACAGTATGTAAACCAAAATAAGAGATGGCCAAATTTAAACTGGAAGCTAACTAATAAATATACAGTATTCATTCGCAATGTGTATTCTGTCAGTGTTTGCTGGCCAAGTATTGTTAAATCAAAGAATGGTTACAGGGCATTAATAAGCCATTACATTATAGTAGAGAACATTCTGAGGAATGTAAGCCAAAGGTTTTAAGTAATATAAATCCATAAGTCCATATATAACCGAGAATCCGACTATTTAAAAATTGTAGGAACATAACAATTAAGAATGTGTTCTTATTATTAATTGTTTGATGAGCTCGTGATGTTCCCAATAAGCTGAAATTTAGTATAAAACCTTTTAGTATACATTCTGGCATCAAGGTAATGTTTTTAAGATAGTGCCTTACTTAACTCTGCTACATAACACTAAAATAGTCATGTTAAAAACATGTCATGGCAGATGTCAAGCTGTTATTAGTTGTCAAGGCAGATTATGTCTGTGAATATTAGCATGTCATGTTACCACTGCCAGCAACTGTCATGAGAGATGCTACAAAATTTATGTCATTAGAATGTGACAAACTTTCATGACATCAAAACACTAGCATCAGTCATGACAATTACTGGTGATGGTAACTTGACACTTAGGAAGTCATGACAGCAAACAACATCTGCCATAATATGTTTATATCAACGTTCTGTAGAAGGCCTCAAAATGTATTTATTTTTAATCTACATGTTTAAGTTATTATTGGGGTAACTTTACATGTTGTCTTTAATAACCCAGTGGTTAATGCTCTGTTATTCACTTTTGCTCATCATTATCCACAGGGAAACATCTTTAAGCTTGTTTTACAAACATTTGACTTAGTTCTGAAGAGCGATTGATGGTACCTATATTGTCTTTGAGTTTATCAGACTGCAGTCCTCGTGCCTTCATCACCACCACCCCAAGCCTGTTAGCTGCTGGTAGGTAGCTCAGTGACAGCAACAGCTCCCCTGCTGATGATGTCACTTCCATCTGGGGATAAGACAGGGTCATCACCAACAAATTCTGGAAACTGAAGAGGTATCAGTAACCGTATCAAACAGCAAAGTCTAGCCCAAGGTCATTCTGGCCAACACCAACTTTTCAAAAAGCAAAATGACTTGGCAATGATATAGAGGGCATATTGATTAGTACAAAAAAGTACATGGTGGAGACTGTATGTTTTGATTTCTTTGCAGTGTTCTCTTTAAATATTGGGTTGTAAATATGTATGTAAAAATGTTTTACTGTAGAGGAAGAATTTTAAAGATGAAATTGATCAACATATAGTGATACCAGAAGAATATAAAAAACTACAATATACAGAAGTAATTGGATGCTCTGACCCAGTCATCTAGCCATAACACATATCCATTTTTCCTGCTTCATCAATTTCTATAACTGACTGTTCACTTGCTGCATAATAATCTATGTTATTTACTTTACCTGTAAGTGGATTTAATGCTATGGTTGATCTGGGTATATAGTCAGTAAACAATAAGAAAATTCTAAAAATAATTATGATGGCTGGTATAGCTAATTTTCAGTAAGTTTAGTTCAGTTACCTAAGCTGGAGAACCACCTTGAAAGAAAGTTCAAGGTGAAAGTTCCTGTTTCTCCCATAAGGTGAACATTTTTCATGGAGCAGTTTATCACCCCTATCACTAGGGTCCAGTCAATCTTAACCCAAAGCTAATAAATAATAGCTAACAACATGACTAACACATCCTGGCTCCGTTCACATTTCAAGTGAGCTACTGAATTCATTTTTTTTGCTCAGATCTGCCTTGGTGGTTCACACTTTGCATTTGTAAGTTACACATATCTGTGCTTAATGTGAACAGGCTTCTGCTCTCAAACTAGAAGAGGCTGTGCATACATGATCTACAAATCATGAACAATAAATGAACTAAAGACAAAAGCCTTCACAGCAAAAATTATTTTGCTCTGAACAACCCATTTGCTGTTTATGATCAGGGTGAGAATGACAGGTTATGACATTATGTTTTTGCATAAGGAAAGAAAAACCCACACTAATTTCCATTGTCATTTCTGCGCATGACCACTGTATCAAAGGGTCTGCATACACCTGCTCATCTAACACTTCTGAAATGTATTTTTCTTATGGAAAGGCTTTACAAAATGTTGGCACACTGCTACAGCTCAGTACTGTGCGGCCCATTTTATTTGTAGTACTCTTGTGTGAGGGTTATACAGGTAGTGTACACAACTGAACACTTGCATCAACAATGGGTGCATCATAAGGTATTCAATAAAAAAGTGAAAGTGACTATTTGTCATTGTGAACACACTCAAGCACCACAACGAAATGCAACCTCTGCATTTAACCCATCACACGTGCACACGTGGAGCAGCAGGCAGCTATCAACAGGGCCGGGGGGGGGAGCAGTGTAGCGGGACGGTACCTTGCTCAATAATGAGGAGTGTCTGTAAACATTTGGACATCCATCTAGTCTATGAGTACATATGAAAGTGCAGAAAAATCTGTTTTTTGCATTAGACCGGAGTTGTGCCACCGGGTAATGTAAAGTAGCCTATAACAGTAATTTGCTCTTTTCCTAAATGTTTATGAGTTTAGTTTGAGACAAAAATGTGGCATTTGGGATACCTGGGGACCAGTTTGAGTACCACTGACCTACACAGCCTCTTCTAAGAAACAAAGAATTAGAAAACATGACATTTCATTTGACATATCAGCTTATTACCTTAGATTACAAGATCCTGGTGGTCTGTGGTGGGCAGAAGCATAATACAAATGCTAATGAGCCTGGTGAATTAGAATGAATCTCATTCATAGCAGTGAGGTCACATTAGCATAACCATCATCATGTTACCACATTAACAATCATTCTGGAATAATCCTGTTTTACAGCACGTGTGGGTGGACGGCTATAATTGTGACAGCTTGTGACTCCCCCTCCTTAGCGCCCGCACTCATAAAGGTGACGAATGCGATCTGATAATCAATTCCATTTATCCTCTCTCTCTCTCTCTGGTTCTGTCTCTCAAGGACTATTTTTATGCATTCATAAACCACCTCCTGGAGATATTGTTGACAGTGAGGAAATATGAATCATCTCACACCATGGCTTGAAAAAGAGCCAGCTCAATATTACTGTATGTGTGTAGGAGTGTCTGCCTGTATATGACTCCACTATGCCATCTGTTGAAGTGTGTCTGAATATGCAGAAGTGTCTTGTTGCATGAACAAATAAATCTTTCAGAGTGGTGCTCATACAGCCCTGTGCAAACTGCGTCATACATGCCGTCATGCAGAGACACAAGCACATATAAGCACAATCGCACACACTCCTTCTGCACCATCAAACTCCACTGAATGGACCCATCCACCCTCCCCCATCTTTTCTCCTCACTTAAAGTACTTAAAGCGTATGAAGTGTAGATTAGGAACAAAATACATGTACATAGTATTTAGTAATTTGAATAACTACTTAACCAAATGAGTTCATATTTAGGGCTACAGTTGTTAAAAATTCCAGGCAGGTTTCTTGCTCTCTCTTTCTTGTTCGCTCACTCTCCCTCTCTCTGTACACGTTAAAGCTGCAGCTCCTCTGGGATATGTGATGACGCAGATAGAGATCTCCTGCCCTACCAACAGATCAGATGGAAGCATTTGTGTGAGTGCGTATAGGAGAAAGCTGATACAAAGATTTATTCATCTAAAGCCAACTGCAGACACCAGAAGGGTGATATAGAAAGTGTATGCATGTAATACAGCTTAAAATGGAGAAAAATATCCACTTTTCCCTTGATCCTATGAAATATGACCGCTAGGACTGCAAGCAAGCAAGAAGAACATGGGGATAAACACATACTATAATTTTAGAATAACATCAAAACCTGACAATGCAGGTTACATGGCATTCCTGTAAACCCAAAAAGGTGAACTGTGTAACGTGTATGTGTGTTGCATTATTGAGATTCTGACCTAGAATTTCATGATGACACACCAACCCTCTTATTCATACCTCAGAGGACTCCTACCCTTCCTCTAAAATCTCAAAAGGTCACATCCAGAACTCCGACCCCCCCCCCCCAACCATGACTCACTTAACTAACCTGAATTTTCCCTCTTGCTGTTGCCATAGACATTATTTAATAAATATGTTAAAATGGTCAGATTTACTAAAAAAAACTGCTAATGTAACTTGTGCATACAAGAGCAGCCACCACTGTTAAATCGATGTTTGAGCAGAGGCTTTTTGTGACTGAACATCACTAAGGGGTGGTACTACTGACACACATAATGCACATCGATTTCAAGAACTGACTGTTCATTTTTTGCCTAGTATATCCCACTTCTTTACAGGTTCCACTGTAATGCAATAACTAGATAGCCAATGTTATCCACTTTATCGGTCAGGGGTGTTAATGTTATGGCTGATCGATGTGTTTAAGTTATTGTTGTATGTAAAATGAAAAATTATTTTAGTATTTTATGTCCAATTTATATTTTATCAAATACATTTTAAAATAAATTAGATTTTTTTCTAAATATGAAATATATTTATTGTGCATTAGTTGTTAAAAAAAACACACTCATGATTGATAAATACATATTTTATTTATTAACTGTTGTTTGATTTTATTGCTATTGTTTAAACTTTTTTTTATCTAAACCTAGTTATTAGAATTTTAAAACAAGTGATCAGCTGTGGTCATTAAAATATCATTTAAAGGCTATAAACATAAATATATATAAAATAAAACCACACACTCACCTACACACACACACACACATGATAGTGTTTTGTTTGTGAAGTGTGACATGCTAGATGTATGTTCAGCTTGATCTTTAATAAGCTTATGAACAGATATTTTTGTTTTTCTTATTGAATTTATTTTCTTTACAGTGGTTTCCTGATTCTCTCATCCAGGGATGCTCTTAAAAATGGATTTTCTACTTTGCCAGTGTGTTTACTATCTACAGCTGGTCAAAACATTCCTTGTGCTCCTATTCAAATTAGCCAGCTTACATCATTTACACAGATGGTTGTAATAAGTCAGGTGCAACCTAAAGCCAGCTGCATCTGCTAAAGAGTACTTTAGCATGTGCCTAACACATTTTTAGGGGTAATATGTCTCACCTGTTTGGGTGGCTGCAAGTCGACCCAGCAGTCAGCATCTGACATCATGCCTACGTCAGCCAATTTGAACCTCACAGTGCCCAGAGTAGCATTTCTTGAAAAGCGATCACAACTGTGTAAGGTCAGCGCCACCTCTCCCTCCATTCCTTCTGTGCTCTCCGTACTACAGCAGCTAGGCAAGGCGAACACCAAGGCCTCGCCCCATTGAACCCGTGCTGCTAGCTTACGCACTGCTGTCTGAGAATGCTTCTGCTCTCCAGATACACTCACACAACCTGAGACATATCCTTCGCAGCCAGCCTCTACGGTGATGTGCTCGGCTGAAGAAAGAAAGGAAGAAGGAAAAAAAAGGGAAGATAAGTAAGAGGGAATTAGGAAAAAAAGAGAAGAAGAAGAAAGAAGGAATTATATTCTAAGAAGCTCGTCTAAGCCTCATATTTACATTCATCCCTTCTTTTTCCTCTTCTGTTTTTTCAGTCTTTCAGATGAAAGAGCTGATTGTCTGTTATTCCCTGCTTTGTGTAGATAAGATGACTGAAGGTATTGACTCGACCCAGATTAGCTCAAATCACTCCTAATGATGCATACTAATGACTACAGTTATTCTAGGCTTAATGTGAATCTCTTGATGCTTAAAAGCCTTTGAAAGTCTTTTAATTATGTAAGAGATTCTATTTTGCATTCAAAATACCCAATGACATGCAAGTCAGCAACACCTTCACCTCCTCCACAAGCAGCACCAAAGCATACATTTAATATGACTCATTTAATATGATTCAAACCACTGAGATGGGAACATCTGGTTACGTTTTTGAAGGATAAGAACTGTGGGCTTCAGAATACTTTTGTACCATTGGTGTATTGAAAGCTACACAGCTACCTTGCGGCAACTGTCACATTTTCCAGTTGCACCCTTTGAAAAGGATTAAGAGCAGTGTCGATTTGGCACTTTGAACTCAATAACCCATCTGCAGTTATCAGTACTAAAGCCCTGTCCACACACACGTCTGAATGGAACATCTTTCTGGCGTCTGTGTCATTAGACGAGTGCGGATTGCCAAAGCTAACCATTTTTCTGGTCATTGGAGTGAATCAGACCATCCACACAGGCTTTCATGACTTAGGTTTGGTTGGATGCGCATTGGGATGGCATTAAAAAAATGCCGCCTTAAGCTTTTTCTTGCTGCCAATTTCTACTGAAATCCCAATGAGCACAAAGAAAACATCTTGATTGAATTTACATGCAATTCATTTAATGTTCTGGAGGACTGGATATATCCCATGATTGTGCAGTCTGAGGGTTAACCCAGAAGCAGCGGCAATATTACTTAGCCGGTCATAGTATCAGGATATAAGAGATGCTTTGGCACCATCTGGTGGTCAGAGCCGGTCTGCATCTCCGGAATACTAACCGGCCTCTGGACACGCCCCTTCCCATGTGACTGGGATCATCAGACAGACTACTTCAGTTTGAGCTGAGCAGGGAGACACTGTGAAGTCTCATCTTAGTTCATGTTTCTAAGCCCTTCTGTTGTTTATCGCCCATTTAGTGAATTTTTGCCTTAGCCTGTCTATTTTTTTTTTTACCTTGGCTTGCCTTGCCTCTGATGTACATGTTTGCCTGGTTCTGACTCTGGCTTGTATTTCTGACTTTGATTTTGCTCTGCCTTGGATGTTCCTGTTTGCTGTCCAGATTCCACACCCCACAGGATGAACTTCAAATCTCACAGTTTTAAAAACAAAAACACTGGACTGCCTGATTATTGTCCCCACAGGTCAACACATAAAATTACAATCTAAGCTGCAAGTTGGCATTGGACAGAGGTAAACGAACCTGAATGTAACATCATATTGAAGTTAATCAAGCGTGGCTACAAAATGCAATTTAATGCCTAGGTCATTCAGAGCGCATTCATTTATACATAATATTGGACCTTTCCTCAATTAAAGAAAATTAAAAGCTGGGGTTTCATACTTTAAGCTTTTTCATTTATGCAGAAATGCAGAAAATCCTAAAGGGTTCACACAATTTCTAGCACCACTGTATCTCCAGTACAAAATAAAAATAATCAAACATAAGACCACCAAACATGACTTGTCTAAATGACAACAAGTAAGGGAAATGATTTATAGATTTTTCACTGAATTATGCCTTTAAAATACAAGAAGAAATGTGATTAAAATTATTAGAGTGCATAACAGGGCTTTTGGAAGAAGCATCCCTTAACAGAAGAGAAGTCTGGGCAGATTCGCAGTACACAACCTTGCCATCAGGCCATGCCTCAAATTTGATTAATACCAAACCAAATAGGTTTTACCTGAACAGACCAAACAAAGGCACTAAAAACCTCAGCTATGAGTTAATCAATTTAAAACAGCTTTCTGCCACTGTCCTGTAATGGCAGTAAACTTAATAAATTCATGCACAAAGGTCTTTTCTATCTGCAGGAGCAGAATGTAGCACAGTGGTCCTGCCCCCAGCAACAGGAAACAACAAAAGATCAGCTAATGAGATTGCCGCATAATTATGTTTGAACCTCTGGTCAGGTCTGTGTCCACAGCAACCATTTATGTATGTATGTGTGCATCTGTCTGTCTGTGACCTTTCAGTATCTTCAGTGTTTCATCAGTGTCTGCAAGGAAAACATTCTCAGTTCTGAGGCAAGCTGAATGTTAACAGAATTTGCCTCTACTCCAGTTAATAAGACTAATGTGTCTATATGTGCTCAGGTGTAGGTGTAATTACAATTTGAACAGTGTACATGTAGGTGTACCTTAAGTGCTTGACACCTGACATTTGTTTTTAACATCATATGTAACTTTAGCCTACAGTACATTTGGAAATAACACATTTGATGTACCTTTGGAATTAAATAGCAGACATGGAGCACTTCACTTGTTTACAAGTGATGTATTAATAAAGGAAGTGACTCAACTAAAAGTTAACTGAATTTTAAAAATACAAGTATGTACAGTATCTCACAAAAGTGAGTACACCCCTCACATTTTTGTAAATATGTTATATCTTTTCATGGGCCAACACTGAAGATATGACACTTTGATACAATGTAATGTAGTCAGTGTACAGCTTGTATAACTAAATTTGCGGTCCCCTCAAAATAACACAGCCATTAATGTCCAAACCGCTGGCAACAAAAGTGAGTACATCCCTAAGTGAAAACTCTGAGGATCTGAAATAAATGTGAGGAGTGTACTCACTTTTGTGAGTATATAAGCCATTTGTATCATAAAAAGTTTTGAATTATGCTGAAAATGCATAAACATTTTTCTTGAGTTATTGGCTAAATATACGCTTACCTTAATTGTTAGCTTGGCTTAATTAGTTAAGAGAAAATTTTATGTTCACAAAGACCATAAAGATCATATAAGTGCAAACTTTAGGTTAAACAAAAAGTTGCCGTGCTTGTTCTTCTAAAATTCCCCTTATACATTTTTTTTACTTAAAATTTTAGTGTTGTTATTTATTTAAAGTTAACATCTTTTAGTGGTGTAATAGTGATACACTGAACTAACGGCAGCCACTGTGTGGACATTTGGCAAAAGCTTAATGTTTTTATTGCCTGTATTCCACTACAAAGGCACTTTTGCATTCAGTTTATTTGAGATAAAAGGATTCTGAACTAAAAGATTTGAATACAAACTGAATAATTTCCCATGAACTGTAGTCAAGAAATTTACACCCATAACAGGGATGTCTATTTGCAAGTGGGTGTGCAAAAGGTTTGCAGTGCATGGTTAAATCTCTGCCTCTGTAAAAATGATGTGCAGGGCATTTGCTAATCTCTGTAATTATGATTTATTTTTCAGAGCAGGCAAGTGTGATTGTTACCTTCTATTATGTTGATATGCAGCTCTCTGTTCCGGGTGTGCAAGCGAAGGTAGAAGTGCAGTTTTGGATGCAGAACGGAGCTGCTGGTCGTCATGCCACTCGACTGCTCAACGGCACATGGTGTCTCATCTGCAGAATCTGAGAGAAATCAGCACTCAGTATTAAACAATTAGAAACCACTGAACTGATTATATGTTAGGATGACCTGAATCAAATATTTAAATCAATGTATATTTTAGAGGATTTAAGTCTTTAAATTACTTTATAATGCATAACTGATGCTATCTAGGCAAGCAAAAATTTATTCGGACACATTTGACTGCAGGTTAACTTATAGCATAATGTAATATTTAACTGAGGATCTTGGCAAAAAGGGGTGCATCCAGGTATAAAGATCAAAAACTAAAATTAACTATGTAAAACAGACATAGTAAAGTATTTGAAACCTAAAACATGCTATTTGGAACAGCTCTAGTAAAACGGCAAACATCTAACATTTGTTTATAAATAAAATGATTGCAATATCATAATGTCTAATATTTTAATAATAGTTTTTAAAATTGATAATTTATACAAATATAATACCACAAACACATTTTCTAACAATCATGATATTTCAGTTTTTCATATTTTGTCAAAATTGGCTGACAATCAGCTTCTTGTTAAAATGCATTTTCTGAGGTTTTACTGTATACGTGATGTTAAATAATTCTTCCATCAAATGCTGCCTAATATATCCCACCCCCTGATGAAATAAGTAGATATTTAGTGCTATTCACTTTATCTTTCCAGTGGTGTTAATAGCTGATCAGTATACAGTGGTGCTTGAAAGTTTGTGAATCCTTTAAAATGTTGGGAATGGTGGCCTAGTGACTAGGTCACAGGTCCAAGTACTGGCCTGGACTTTACTGAGGTACCCTTGAGCAAGGTACCATCCTACTACACTGCTCCCCGGGTGCTGTTGATGGCTGCCTGCTGCTCCATTTTTTGTTGTGGTGCTTGAGTGTGTTCACAATGACAAATAGTCACTTTCACTTTGTAAAATGTTCTATGTTTTTATATGTGACCTAAAACATCAGATTTTCAAACAAGTCCTAAACCCTTTCTGCAGCATTAATTGCAATTAAACGTTTACTGTAACTGTTGATCAGTCCTGTACATTGACTTGAAGGAATTTTAGCCCAATAATCCATACAGAACTGCTTTAACTCTTGGATGTTGGATGGGTTTTCTCACATGAAATACTTTCAGTTTTTTTCACAACATTTCAATTTGATTAAGGACTTTGAATTGGTCATTCCAGAACATTCACTTTACTCTTCTTTAACTACTCTTTGGTAGAACGACCTGTGTATTTAGTATCTTTGCTTTGCTGCATAACCCACTGTCTCTTGAGATTCAGTTCAGTCACAGATGTCTTGACATTTTCCATTTGTCCTTTAGAATTCTCTAGTATAATTCAGAATTTATTCTTCCACCACCAATGGCAAGCTGTCCAGGCCCAGATGCAGCAAAACAAGCCCAAACCAGAACATTCCCACCATGTTTCACAGATGGGATAACGTTTTTATGCTTTCTCCAAATGTAATGCCCCTCATTTAAGCCAAAAAGTTTTATTTTGGCTTCATCCACAAAACATTCTTTCAGTATCCTTTTGGTTTGTTTGCATGATTTTTAGCAAACTGTAGATGGTCAGCAATATTTTGGGGGGAGAGCAGTGTTTTTTCCTTGTTACCCTGCCATACACACCACTGCTGTTTAGTTTTCTTTTGATGGTGGACTAATAAACATCAACATAAGTTATCCAACTACAACTTCTGGGTAGGTCTTGAAATTGACTGTTGAGTCCTCCATTGGTGGAGACATCAACCACTCTTTTTCTGAGGTCCTCAGCTACCTCCTTTGTTCGAGCCATGAGACATATGCACAAAGGAGTTGTATGCATGATCAGTCTTTGCTAGATCCCTTTTAAGTATAACAGGGTCTCCCACTCACACCTGATTGTCATCCCACTAATTAAAAACACCAGACTATCCTAAGGATTCACTTACATTAGCCAGGCAGGTATCCAATTACAGGTGATGAACATGTCATAAACATACATGAGATATTGTTTCATTCTGCTCTTATCTTGGGGCAAACATAAAAAAGCAAAAGCGAATGTTAATGCTCAGCTCTTTGAATACCAGACCTGAATACTGGGGCATTTATCACAGAGTATTGTGCGGATGAGCACAAAAGAAGAGATACATAAATATGAGGCAAAAAAAGGTTAAAAACTCCAATATTATTCTCACAAAACAAACAAACTGTTAAGGTACAAAAGTGGTTTAGCATAGTTTTTTTTCATACATTTTTTGCAAAATCTGACTGGCTCCAATACTCCACCATAATTAATCTGTTTTTATCATTAATTTATTAATTATCTAAAACAGAACAATATTATGCAAATCCTAAAAAAAGCAGAAAAATAATATATAGGGAAGTAAAAAAAGAAGCCAAGAAATATTTAAAAGCCCATCATAGCACAATCTTACTAAAGATGTAATATTAAATCTTTTTAATGTAATATTAAATACTATGCTGTGCATGTCATGCATATACATACACAGGTGCATCATTTGCTTAGGCCAGACATGTCACCATCTTTGGGTCACACTGTCACACTGCACTCTGCACAATTACTGTGCAATAGTTTAAGACGGTTACTGCCCAAGCCATAATTAAACCATAGTTAAATTTGATTTGATTTTATTTAAACAGGCACATGTGTGTAATCCTAGATGAAACAGAATTTATAGTTATGATTTACCATTGGCACTGCAGTTTTAGTCATTGTCTGGGGAGAAATTCTCAAGAGGGGCTAGAATGTGTAGAGGCTCCTGGTGTCACAGATTCTTTGCTTCAGGGTGGTTGGAGGTGTTTTTTTTACCTTGACGTGGAAGAGCAAAGACTTCATCTCCCTCTGCCTCTCGATTACAGCAGTCAGTCTCAGTCACAGGTTTCTCTGTGATATCAGCATTCTCGCTATAGTTGATGACTTCCGGTGATGTGACGGACAGATTAGGCTTGTAGATTTTGGGAAATTTCAGCAGCGTCTGAGGCTGGATTGGCTCAGTTGACTTCTGCACACTGAACTGAAGTAAAAGAAGGATTAAAAAAATAAGGAAAAAGTGTTATATGGTAGAAAGGGTAATAGTAAAAATGCTATTAATACGCCAGTTGCTAGTCACAACTACAGTCACTGGCCATCATATCAGCTACCATATAGGTGCACATTGTGGGTTTACAGTTAACTATTTTAGCCCACCTGTTTCTGCAGCCACCCTATGCCCTACCCATTAATGGAACGGGACAACTCCAAGACCACAATTTCCATGATACTATATAATTGATGGACCATTCTCAGGCTCTTCTTAACTTCTGAATATAAACACATTGGGCAAAGCAGCATTGCTTGGATTTTTAAACATCGGTCACACTTATTGTCACACTCATTTATCTTAAGGTACACCTTGCATGTGTATAGTCAGAGGCTAATAAATGTGGGTTAAAGAAATACCTTATAAATGGGCATATTTTGAAAGAAAACAACAAATGAAAGAAATTAGTGCCATTGTCATGACAGTGTTGGTGCAATCAAAGACAACTTCTCACCATGATTTGACATTTTTATGATTCATCATACACTGAATATGACAATTTGCCTAATAAGCTGTTGGTTCACTGCATGCCGCCAAAAGAGATCCAACCCACTGAGGCACCATGCTTGTAGCAGCAGATCATTAAGTCCATTAAGCTGAGATCTGGAGCCAACATGCCAGCACATCACGCAGTTGCTCAAGCAGCTTGATATCTGTGGACTTTGAAGAAAGCATGTGCTTTTGAAGTGGCCAAGGGTTAGCATGGGTATGTTGGTGTTTTACCTTGCAGGTTCATACTCAGCAGAATGCACTTCCTTCTTTAAACATGTCGATGACTTTTGCCACAGTACCCCTTCTGTCAGTTCCGACCAAACCCTGTGTTGCCCTCACAAATCGATGAACCTTGGGCACCTAACAGCCTGCTTTGCCAAGCTTTGCTTTTTTGGAGATACTCTGACCCAGCTGTGTAGCCATAATGATTTGGCCCTTGTCAAAATAGCAGCAATCTTACTCCAGCCCATTTCCAGATTCATGTTCTTTAAATAAAACAGGGTCCCCACTCACTTTACAGAAGTGCACAGCTATAATGAGATAAATATGGCTTATGTTAGTGTATCCTTTATATGTTAAAGGGGGTTGCTTTCAGTGTCTTAGAGAAAACTAGAGGATATTATTAAGTTTCAGTCTAACACTTTTTGCATCTCATGATCTATGGTTTTTATAGAATTTTGTAAAAAGAAATAAATACAGTGGTGTGAAAAACTATGTGCCCCCTTCCTGATTTCTTATTCTTTTGCATGTTTGTTACAAAAATGTTTCTGATCATCAAACACATTTAACTATTAGTCAAAGATAACACAAGTAAACACAAAATGCAGTTTTTAAA
>JBBPDA010000041.1:332410-344589 GCA_037974385.1 Arnoldichthys spilopterus
GATTTTCAGAAGCATATCTTGGTTTTTCAAGGCAGACATGAACCCCGGCACAACATAAAAGAATAGAGCAGCTCCCCTTATGCTCATTAGTGCATTGATCTACACAGTAAAATGACACATTCGGGATGGTCTGAAAAGAGAACCTTTTGAGCTTTTTGTCACAAAAGGCAAAGGCACACTTGCAATGGAAGATACTTACAAAAGAAGTGATTTTAGACTTATGACAGATTAATGAAAAGAAATATGTCCTTGAGCAAGTCAGTGACTTTCTCTGCAGAAAAGAAATACACTCAAGTGGTTACACACTGCTCCTTGGTTTCTTTCTGTAGCCCAATAAATCAACATGTTGTGGTCATGCTTGTACAGCCATGAATTACATTAAATACAGCAAACAGCAAATCCTATGTGTGAAGGCTGTGTCAGACATCTATAAATAGTAACATTAAGTGAAGATTGAAGCATGTGAGGGAAAACAGAACATCCTGTAATGAGGCATCCCTCAGGAAGCCACTGTGGACATTTCACAGTATCTAATTACTAAAGACTCGCAGGCAACTGATAGATGTTAGGTTAGCCAGTAAAGGGTTTTAACTGTATTACTGAAGAGATTGAATGTCAAATGTCTAGCCAATCAGCAGACTGGTTTTATTTGCCAGTTTTATTTGCCTCAGCTTCAGGTGACTGATTTTTTTTTTAACCCACCTTATGCAAGCAGTCCAGTTCTGTCCACACAATTCCTTCACCTGAGGCTGAGACAAAAGATCAGTGTGCGTTATGTGTATGTGCCCAAGTGTAGCCCAGTTGTTTATGTTAATGGGTACATATCCAGTGTAATTAGTATACTAAATTGTGTGTATTTGTTATGGGTCCTTTTTGTGCATAAGTGTTGTCATAAGTGTGATTATTCCCTTTTTCCAGTGTAAGCGTATTTAGAATACTAAAAGTTGTCATCGTAGCAAAAAAAATCTAATTTTTGTAAGATAATACTTATAAGAATAAGTAGGGCTTATGGTACTGATTGAATCACTTCAATATTAAAAAGTCTTGATAGTCAAGGTAATTGAAAATTGAATTTCAAAACCTAAGTAGCCCGTCTTTGCATTCATGTGCCAATAGGCATGCTAGTTTCAAAATCTAGACTGATTGGCTGTCTATATTCTGTAAGCATGTTGTTAATGATAGCACTGCTTGATTAAACTGCAGTCACATTCATTTGCAGTCTGCAGTATGTAATTAAAAAGAAGGCATCAACAAAAGTCACTGTATGGAAATCGGTATCGAAATTTAAGTGCCTCTATGATCCTGTTTGTGTGCCATCGTGTTCTCATGGGTGCCTATGTCTCTTACCTGTGTGAGCGTGTGCAAGATGCTGGCTTTAGCTTTCTCTGGGTCCACACCATCCCCTCTCTCCAGTTTCCCTTTCTTGCAGTTCCTGCAGAGTAGCGAAAGGCCACAGAGTGTAAGTGCTCCAGACACTGTCCCCAGGGTGGCCCCCAGCACCGCCGAAGCCGAAATGAACATTCTCACTCCCCTGCGTCAGGATCCACCAAAAATGATGAGGGGAAAAAAAAAAAGACAGATAAGGGAGAGCTTTTAACTCCAGCTGGCTTTTTACTCCCGTGCTCTCATTGCAACAATGGTAAGAGACAGGAGCCAGAAGAGGGAAGGCAGGCAACAGAGAGAAGGAGAGGGGGAGAGAGAGAGAGAGAGAGAGAGAGAGAGAAGGGGGGGGGGGAGAGAGAGAGAAGGGGGGGGAGAAGGGGGAGAGGGAGGGAGAGAGAGAGAGAGAGAGAGAGAGAAGGGGGGGGGGAGGGAGAGAGAGAGAGAGAGAGATGATGACTGATGGGATGAAGGAGCACCACGTGTGTGTACGCGTGTGTGATGCACCTTCCTCTATCTGATGCGCACTCAGCCAAGCACTGGACAGCGAGAGGGAGGAGGGGATAAAAAGGGAAAAGAAGGGAAAGTGGGGGAGTAGGAGGGCTTTGAGAACAAGCTCTCCATACTCAATTAGGATGAGTCTGTCACCAACACCCCACCCCCCTAACATATGACAGAGTGCGTGTGCACGCCTGTGTGTGCCAGTGATGACGTCAGAGCTGTGTGAAATCACCTTCACAGAGTTTTGCCCTTTCACATGCCATGAGACAGAGCACACCACAAAAAGATAAAGACTTCAGTAATGACAGCAATGTACATGTGACATGTGTCCTGCTTGATTCATTCCTTTGGATCCAGTGCTGTCAACACTTCTAAATGAAGAACAACTCATTACTACATTGTTTTCTCCACCAGAGAATCTCCATTCAACACGCTGCCATGGAAACAACCCCTTGCCCCGTTCTTTCCTCATGCGTCCTTGAACATTTAAGGACCAAAGCTCGTGGTTGAGGTCAAGCAACTGAAAAAAAGATTGGGATTAGAAAGCAGCACAGATCTGAGATCAGACAGCAGCAGCGCATCTCCAAGTGGGAATGTTTTACCCCTGCTGATGCTGCAATGATCTGTCCTCATTCAGTCACTCTGTAACACAGCATTCACAGTTATGAAACATAAATCTGCCCAGAGGTAATAGGGGTACATTAGATATGAAGACTGCAGAGGTATTGTAAGATTGTAGGATTTAACCCTCTCTCTACAATGTCTAGTACTAGTGCTATAAAAAAAACAGTCTCAGTTTCCAGTATATCACAAACAACTTCATTCTCAAACTGTTTAGCATCATAAAATCAGGCCGCTATATTAAAACTTATTTCTCAAAGCAACATTGCCCTCTGCTGCCCCCTTGAGGGAATAAAACCTCAGTAGCAGATTCTTAATTTGTCCTGGGGAATACTACACACCGTTGGGCTACACAATGTCAGCTAGCCTCAATACATCTGGCCCAGATGTTCAGCTGTTCAGCTGATTATCAAGCATGGGGAGTTGGAAAGAGAAATGGTTAAAACTGAGCAAGACAGTTCTCCTCAGTGTCATTCCCATGCTTTATATAGTCTGCCAAACAAAAACAACCAACCAACAGCGTCCTCTGTCCAGAAACCAACCCCTGAGGAAGGACTAGAGGCCAACACAGACCATGAAGCAACAGATAAACAAACTTCTCTAACCTACATGAGCAACCTACAGCAGATCCAAAGAGCAAAACACATTACAATGTATGGAACATCAGAAACTGGTCAACATTTGCAAACCTAGAAGTATCATGGAAGGTATAAAGAAAGTGAATGGCTGCAAATTTATTTTTTTTATTTTGCCCACTCAGGCAGATCCACAGCACACTAAGATGTAAAGAAAGTTCTGATGCTGTTCAAAGAGCTTATACTGATCAGCCATAACATTAACACCACTGTGTGATATATTAGGCATCAAGTGAACAGAAAAAGGAAACAAGGATCTGTGCCACTTTGACCAGGGCCTCATTGGGATGACTGAGTCCAAAATGGCAGGTATTTTGGAGTGTTCCATGTATGCAGTAGTCAGTACCTACCAAAAGTGATCCAAGAAAAGGCAACTGGTCAATCAGGAACAGGATCAAGAGCATCCAGGGCTCACTGATGCAGGTAAGAAGTGAAGGCCAGCTCGCCTTCCACAGTCCGATTCCACAGAAGAGCTACTGTGCTTTAAAAAGTGAAGTGAAGTGAAAGTGAATGCTGACTGACAGAACAGTATCAGAACATACAGTGCACCACAGTCAGAGCTGTATTGGCAGCATAACAGCAACCCACTCAGTATTAAGCAGGTGGTGTTAATGTTACGGCTGATCAGTGTATATTGTTAAGCAGTGCAGTTTATTGTTATTGTTAGTATTATTATTTTACCTGCAAACATCATGACAGACCATCCCAGATTTTGTCCAACCCTCCAAAATACTTTTCTCCAAATCTAACCACAATCCTCACACTTAGGAGGGAAACAGCCCAAAGTGGCAGCACTTGTATTGGTATGTGTGCACCAGGCATCTTGTTATTTAAACTTGATTCATAATGCATAAATAAAATCACAGCTGCTCTTTCAAATCACAGTTTTGCATGTGTAAAGGCTAGCCAGTCTAATCCGATCCCACATAACAGCTACTGTGGTTAAAAAGTGAATGCTGACATGTGAAAGACGTGGCATGGAGTGTTAATGTTATGAATGATCAGTGCATATGCAATTTAAAAATATGACGAAGCAAAAGAAAGATTCTCTTAAGCCAGCTTAAGTAACTAGACATAGTTCTCTCTGGTCATTTAACTGTAAAGACAGTGGAGCGCACAAAATCCTTATACTAGCCCCAAACGTGCTGCACGCATGCACAGAACCGCAAAGCATTTTACAAGTTAAAAAACAAATACCAGTCGCTAATCTATGCCACCAAACGAACTTTTCCTAATCTATGCATATTAAAGAAAGCAGCAAAATCTTCCTAAATATGTCGTTGTAATCTGCTAAATCACATACAATGTGTTAATAATATAACAGCCCAGCGATATGTTATTAGAACTGCGCATCTGTGTTAAAACTAGCGAACATTAGCGTTACCATAGTGCTACCGCTAACAGCGCTAGCGCCATCCATTTCCAGCCATCCATCAAAACGAAGTTCTTGCATTGCTGACACTCGTGACTCATCGGTGCAGGACAATATTCACGGTCAAGTCTTGTTTGTTGGGCTTTGACAGGAGGAACAGCTTATTTATTGCTCTGCTAGTAACATGAAAGCCAAGCGTGTCGCCCTGTTCAGTTGGCTGTTGCAATTAAGCTAGTTAGGGTTGTCAGATTGCTTCTATAGTTTACAGGTGGGAATAAATCTAAATCCACCAAAATGCATAAAAACCGTCCAAAGAGGAACATGCAAAAAAAATGGCCAGCGTTCCAACATAATATCAAACAACTTCTAAAATATTTTCACAAAGTGGCATAATTAGTAAACGGCTCATTACTTTTGCCTTAAATAGTTTCAGATAAGTATTGTCATTAGATCACTAGGCTGTCAGTATTTTTTTTGTACAAAAATTGTAAGATTACCCCCGGCTGTCACTCAGCTGTGAATGGACTGTGCTTATGTTACTTCGCAGTCTATTGAATGACAAGATAATTCGCAAGGATATTCAAATTGGATTTTCGTTTTTTTTTTTATTTGATCCTACCCATGAAAATGTCCTACCAAGGTTAACTGCGCATTTACACACCGAATCGTTCGACAATATGAGAAAAATGAGTTAATATTGTCAGATATCACTGTTTTTCGAAGCGTGAAGTGTTCACGTATGCGTGTTACAGATCGGCCAGGGATACTTTTTATTAATACTGCAGCTAACTATCAACAACCAAGATCTTTTGCCACACTCCATATTGGACTTGTATATAATTTATATAAACACATTTTAATATAGTTTTATATCGTTCTTTGAATTGCTTCAGTTGACAACTTCTGCTGAGGCTGTAATTGCTTTCATTAGGCCCAGCAGCTCGTTAAAGTCTGAAAACACTTTCTTTTTACCTGCAGACTCATATGCATTTTAAAGTGAAGTGAAGGTGACTCTTTGTCATTGTGAACACACTCAGGCACCACAACGAAATGTGACCTCTGCATTTAACCCATTACACGTGCACACTTGGAGCCAAGGGCAGCTACCAACAGCACCCGGGGAGCAGTGTAGTAGGACAGTACATTGCTCAAAGGAACCTCATTAGTAACCGGGGTGTAACTCAAACCTAATAATGGTTGCAAACAAAGGGTAGTTTGAGGTTGTCAGTAAATATAACTTAAGAGTTCAAATATGTTTAAGAGAATCTGCTGACTTGACCTTAAATACCAACAAGGCTTTTCTAAGATCATGGAGATGTTAAGAGAGATGCGGTGTACTATGTACATGGTTGAAATGAAAATTAACATATATTTGACTTAACTTGGCATACTTGCTTTGAGTGCATCTGTGGCATATACCAAGAGGGCAGTAGAAGCCTGAAAACTGGACCCCTACAGTGAAGGGATAATGTGTTTTACTGGCAAGGTTTGAAGGTCACAGTTAATAGAAATATTTATTCTGACTCATCACCTTTATCCTATGATGAAATATTTCTGACCTGGTGGGATATTTCAGGGTGACAATGCCCTTATGCACAGGGCACGAGGGTTCATTAAATTGTTTGATAAATATGAAAATGATGCAATTAATATGTAAGGGCCTACATAGTCACCAGATCTCAACCCAGTTGAACACTTGTGGGGGATTTTGGACTGATGTGTAAAGACAGTCCTCTTTACCACTTCACACCATCATCAAAACACCAACCAAGGGAATATCTTTTAGGAGAATGTTGGTCCTTCCTCCACAGTTAAAGGCACTTTTGGAATCTATAACAAGACATACTGAAGCTCTTGTGGTGGTCTAGCATCTTACTTAGGCACTTCTGACACTCTGTTGTTTTCTTTAATTTGTCATCTGCCTATAGTTTTCTGCATCACACTGATTTTCCAAACCCTCTGTATGGGCAGTGTATGTGTGTGTGTGTGTGTGTGTGTGTGGGGGGGGGTTCTCAATACATATATTATAATAATAATCATAATAATAGCAATGATCTTTCTTTATATAGCATCTTTCATACATAAAATGCCAAAAGTGCTTTACATTTAGAATAAAATCAGAAAAGAGAGACAAGCAACTAAATGGAGTAAGCAATTAGAGTAAATACTATAAGATGGTGCTATAAAACAGCAACATATACAAATTAAATTACAATAAAAGATTGGTACATAAGACAACATTTTATAAAATAAATAAAAGAAATATAAAACATAAAGAAAGAATTATAATTAAAAAATTCTAATTTAGAAAGAGAAAAACAGCGATACAATTAAAAAAAGCTCTAAAATGCCTAAAAGCTAGTTATTTAAAAAAATCTATTCTAAAAAAACACAGATAGTCAGTGATGTTTATACAAAATGGTGTGACGTGACCATGTCGCTATCACATAGCTCCACTGCTCTGGTTGACCATGTGCGACCTATTTGATAAACAAAGCAGCGTGCGGCGGACACGCCCTCCTGACGCGCGCATGTGTGGGCGGGACCTCGCAGTGGCCATCATCACGTGCCAAGATGGCGGCGTCCACGGCGCTGAACTTGGACAATTTACCGTCGGATCCTCTGCTGCTGATCTTATCGTTTTTGGACTTCAGAGATTTGGTCAGGTGTGCGTTATGACACAGGCTACGGTGCTGTCGAGTTGACGTCCCAGAGCAATTCTGAAGCGTATTTGTCGCTTCGGAAATGTGTGTGGAAGTTCAGGGTTGTGGGACCGCTGCTGCGCTGTATTAGCTGTTAGCTGCCTGTGCTATTAGGAGAAGTAACGAGCATATTATACTGTTCTAATAGACTGAAAGCTATTGAGCGATGGCAGCCCACCTAACTATATAATAATGCTGGGTTTTGTCCATTTAAGTAACGAAGTCTCATTGAATTACCACGAGAGGCGGTAAAACACAGTCGTGAATAAGTAGCTGCAGAGCTAACCGTCTTAAGCGCGTCTACACTGATGTAAACAAGTTTGGCTGTAGCCTCTATAGCCCACAGTCTTTTGCATTACAAATTTACAACTATAGTCCTGGTGCGAGGTTAGGCTAATCATAGGGTTTTGTGATGAAAAAGAGTTTAAATAGTTCCATATTTCGATATTTAAACGTTAAAACGGTTTATGAGTGCCAACTCTTGTTGACCTGCACACTAGAACTGATGGACGCAAGAGTGTCCCGGTGATTCTGATGATTTCGGGGTTTATTATGTGATGTCGTGTACTTCACTTGGCAATGGACTTTTTTTTAGATGTAAAGGTTCATTTATCTGGCTTCTCTGGTTTTTCTCTCAGTTGCAGCCTCGTTAGTCGGCGCCTGAATGAGCTGACTGGTCATAATCCTTTATGGAAAGGGCTTTGTCAGAAGCACTGGCTTCTCAACGAGTAAGTTCATCATGGAACAGTCTACAGTCCAGAACACAAGTTATGCCTCGTTCACACAACTGCTAAAAATATCTTCATACATTTGAGTGTTTTTAAGCAGATAAACAGTATTCAGTTTTGTGTAGTAGACCAATTGGAGCTCAAGTATGAGACAATAAGTTTTTTTTTCCTTTTTCATTTCTCCCCACATTTTACATATTTCTTTTCCTTTTTATAATAGGAAAACAAGTGTGTGTTGCTTGTTTTCTTGTTGAATCCCCAAACCTTAATTATTTCTGTCTAAACTGTAATATAATGAACTAAAAAAATAAATAAAAAGAATTGTTAATCTCATTGGCCATCAATTTGTTAAAGTATTAAGACAAAATTGCAAAATGTTCATTTTTGTGAAATATATATGATTTAATAAATAGCACGATATATGAGCACCATGAGAATTCAATCACTTGCTTTGGAAAATTTGTCAGATAATTGAATTATTAATTTTTTTATCCAGACATCAAGGTTTGTATAGTTCAAGAAAGGAAATTTGAAGTCTAAGTAATATTTTCTGGTTGGATCCCAGTATTTTAATGTCTCATGAGATTAATATTTTGTTCTTAATAGAAACATTTTTTAGCCTTTCTACAATGTGTAAGATTTAGGGCTGCACATTAGTGGCCTTTGCAGTACCAATACTGAAGTAAAATTGAAAAATAAATGTGAACTCTTTTAGAAAGAATCAAATCACACGATTTTGTGTGCTGTAAGCTTCCTGTCCTACACCATGCTTTCCAGATTACAATTTTCATGAAGACATTCTTATTACTCAACTCATTCAATTATTAAAAACTTCTAATCATCTCAAATCAAAGGTTCTTGAATGTGTTTTATATATAGTAAGATATATTAATTCGAATTATAAGTACAGCCCTATTAATACTGTTGTATTTTTTTCTCTCTGCAGGGTGGATAAGGCACAGAGAGGGCAAAGCTGGAAAGAGCTATTCCGGGAGTTTTACGCCAATTTAGGTCGCTACATTGATCACTACAGCACACTGAAAAAAGCCTGGGATGATCTGAAGAGCTACCTGGGCCAAAAATGCCCACGCATGATTGCATCTCTTAAAGGTCCAGCTGGAAATTGTTGATCTAAATGACCAAGCCTGAATTCTTAAAATATTTTACAGTTTTAAGGTGGTGTTGTAACTGCTTGTATGATGAGAATGAGAAACTACACTGTTGGATATAAACATCCTGTTATCTGTAAATAGAGGGTGCAAAGGAGGAGGAACTGGATGCAGTTGAAGATCAGATTGGCTGCAAACTTCCTAATGACTACCGATGTTCCTACAGGATACACAATGGACAGAAACTGGTGGTTCCTGGGTAAGAATCTACACTATGCATGTACAGTACTTAACCTTCAATTGACAGCAAAGTTCCAATTTTGTTTTGCGGCTAATGCTCATACTCATGAAAAAACGTACTATGCAATTCCCACATTCCATTTTAGAATTAAATGTGGACATTCTTCAATAGTGTAAATTCTTAATTTCTCTGTTTTTGCCTTGCCTCAGGTTGATGGGCAGTATGGCCTTATCCAATCACTATCGATCAGAGGACCTGTTGGATATTGAGACTGCAGCAGGGGGATTCCAGCAGAGGAAGGGCATGCGACAATGTCTTCCTCTCACTTTCTGCTTCCACACAGGGCTGAGCCAGTACATGGCCCTGGAGAGCACAGAGGGACGCATGCGCAGCGAGATTTTCTACCACTGTCCGGTTAGAATATCCTTCCCACTCCTTCACACTGTTCTCTCAAGCTGTTTATGTTTCTCCCCTACACTCCTACTTCAGGTTTTCATCCACATTTTTTCTAATTTGTATTTTGTTATAAATAAGTGTAATGCATTATCAACTGGTGTTGCTAACAGTGGTTATCGTCGCTTTCTGACTTGTTATAATCAACTTGGGTGTAATGTCATTCCCAGCTCTGACTTCTGAACTTTCAGGGTAATTGGAATGCTATTATATGAGTCATGCAAATTTTGGCAACATTTGTGTTATCTGTTTGACTTTAATTTGACATTGGGATGGAAACCTGGCAACTCAATCAACTATGCACATGTAAAGTAGAATTACCTGAATTTATGCAGTTTAGGATTAAGATTTACCAGAATTGAAAATATATAAATAAAGAGGTAGTGTGATTAAGTTTAGTTACCAAGATTATCAGGTTACTATTTACTAATTACCAAGTGTTAACAAGTTATCATGTCATGTTTGTGTATTCTGTCAATGGCATTGTAGTTCTTGTGCACAAGCACAGCTCAAGCAGTAGGTGGCACTCTCATCTCATGCACTCTTAAGGTCTTTTGTTTAATATTTTTTCCCCTCACATAGGATCAACTGGCACAAGATCCATCTGCTATTGATATGTTTATAACAGGTAAGGCACTGGCAAACTAGCACATTGTGTGCACAATTTACTGTTTTGATTGTACACCTGATAAAACCCATTGCAAACTGCTTTATTAGTGTACTGGAGCAGCAAAAGCACTAAAGTGTGCTCAACCCTGGCATTAAGCATACAGAATTCCTTGTTAAGTGTTCATGCTTATTGATGACTCGCCTTTAGTTGTAATTTTAGCATAGAGTATTAGCATTAGCAAGTGTACCACAGAAATGGGAGCAGGCCTAAACATATTGAACACTGCCATAACTTTGTTTTTAATATGGTTTTTACTGTTCATTTAAGCAGAGATTTTAGTTTAATGACATTTTAGTGTGCCACAGACATTTAGTCTAAGGAATGCGCTAGATCATGTTCTGTTCACTCACTCTATTTGACTATTTACCATAAAATAATGTCTCAGGCATTATGCAAAATATTGTAACCATTTCATTTAATAGCTTTCCAGGAGATAACTTTTCAAGGTATTATGCAATTTACTTGTCAATTTTTATAAACCTGTGCCATGAACAATCAGGTGTCTTCTGAATGGCATATTTTACATTTTACATAAAAGCACTCTGAATGTGCTTAATTAACCCACTTAATCAATTGCCTAAACAAATCTTTCTTCCTCTCACACCATGACAGGGTCCAGCTTTACAGAATGGTTTACCTCATACGTCCAAAATGTAGTGACAGGAGAATACCCCATTATTCGGGACCAGATCTTCAGGTACTTGCATGTGTGTGTGCTCATGTCTGTCCGTTCCTTCGTATCTGTCAAGGACATGATGTCCGAGCAACCATATTTAACACACATTATAAAAACTCCAGTTCAGAAGTAGCATCTGGCAACAAATTGGTAAATAAAATCTAGAAGAACTCATTTACACTTATTTTTGTTTAGGTACGTCCACGATAAGAAGTGTGTGGCCACTACTGGTGACATCACAGTGTCCGTCTCCACCTCCTTTCTGCCTGAACTCAGCTCTGTCCATCCACCACACTTCTTTTTCACATACAGAATCAGGTAAGACTCATAGACTTGCACACCCATGAACAAGTAACTTGTCAAGGTGGACTTACCATGAGCAACAGGAATGTGAGATAATCGTACAGATTGTTATTGGAGTCCTGGGGATAACATAGCTATCTTTTTTTTGCAGTCAGGTTTTTTTAGACAACTTAATACACCTGAGCCTGCTTTCCACTTTGATCATTTAAATGAAAAACACCCACAACACCGCATTATATAAACTGTTTCTATGATGACAGCTGCAGTGGTCTTTTAATTGTGAAAACCTGCTAGATTTAAATAGACAACTGTAGGGAATCTTGCCATAGATTAACTTGAGACTAGACAGCTGTGACATCTAGTCAAGCTTAGAATAAACAGTGATTTTATTAAAAATGTTTGAATTGTTAAAAAGTAATTTATACTGTGTACTAGGGCTGGCTGATGTGGCCAAAAATGTTTTCACAACAAAAATTCTCATTTCTGTTGATAACAATAATTAGCATAATAAATGTCAAGTCATTATTTATTTCAAGTTTAAAGACCATTTTTGTTATTATTAAAACTTTTATTTAATATAGAGTGGGTTCGGAAAGTATTCAGACCCCTTTCAATTTTTCACTTTTTGTCATATTCCAGCCATTTGCTAAAATCATTTAAATTAATTTTTCCCCTCATTAATGTACACACGGCACCCCATATTGACCGACAAAAAAAAAGAATTTTTGAAATTGTTGCAGATTTATTAAAAAAGAAAAACCGAAATATCACATGGTCCTAAGTATTCA
>JBBPDA010000041.1:344689-355559 GCA_037974385.1 Arnoldichthys spilopterus
TTACCATCCATCCTGACAGAACTGGAGAGGATCTGCAAGGAGGAATGGCAGAGGATCCCCAAATCCAGGTGTGAAAATCTTTTCCAAGAAGACTCATGGCTGTATTAGCTCAAAAGGTGCTTCTACTAAATACTGAGCAAAGGGTCTGAATGCTTAGGATCATGTGATATTTCAGTTTTTCTTTTTTAATAAATCTGCAAAAATTTCAACAAGTATTTTTTTTGTCTGTCAATATGAGGTGCTGTGTGTAGATTAATGAGGAAAAAAAATAATTTAAATGATTTTAGCAAATGGCTGCAATATGACAGAGTGAAAAATTTACGGGGTTCTGAATACTTTCTGAACCCACTGTATTTTGAATATAGAACAATCGTTACATTGGCCCAACCATCAGTTCGTGTTGAACGCAAAAATTTAAAGAAGAAAATTCACTCAAATGCTCTGTTTGTGAATTTGCAAAATGTATGAAACATTTATATTATATATTTTTTCATATATGTATAATGAATAAAGAATGTGTAAAAAACAAGCTTGCTGGTCTCTTTAGTAGGGTGTACACCCTCTTTCTTATTTAGGGAATTTCAAGTTTCAATCACCTTAAAATAATAAGTAATATAGATTTAGTACGTGTGTCTATTTTTTTAAAATCAATTAGACACACATGGTATGCTATTTTTATTTTTTACTCTAAATTGTCCTATTTTGTTGTAAATACAGTAACTCTCAGTAAATCTCACCAATATTGTTTAAATCTGATAAATGATAAAAGTAATTTTGTGAATGTCTTCAAATGGCTCTCTAGTAGTGTTGTAGTCAAGACCGCCTAAACCGAATATTTTGCAATAAACAAAATATCTCCCCCTGAACAAACGACTGTACTATGCGTGCATACATGATATTCTTTGTCAGATTTAGGAGTTGTTCCTCATAATTTCACGACAAGAAATGCAGAGCTGGTCAACGATCTTGTAGTTAGTTTTTTTACCTTTCAGGGTGCTATCTCTCCAGATGCCTAGTGAATGTAGATGCTGTCCCAGTGGTCTCCGTCAAGCAGACTGTTACTTTTTGTGGGATGTTTTGCAAATATACTCTGTGCTCTGTAAAGCCAAAGTTAGTTACTGCAGAATTCGCTGACATTTTCTGACATTTCTTTGCTGACTTCAGTATGATGCCATGTGTATGATGTGTGTGGACTGTGAAGCGCTGCCAGTGTCCTTTGAGAAAATGTATACAATGTAAATGTTTTTTAAAAAGATGCATCTGACTGGTTGCACTTGAATTGCGATGGGTAATAAGTAAATATACTGATACTTTTCTCTTTTTTTCCCTCATCCCATCGAGACCGCTATGTCCAAGACCAAGACAAGACCGAGACCAAATAGAGTTGAGACCAAGACAAGACTGAGACCACAAAAAATTGGTCTTGAGAACTACAGCACTACTCTCTAGTGCCTGAGCTAATTACGCACCATAGCTGGCCAAGAAATTAGCTAGGATGCCTTAAAATAGGGGAATTATTTGTTAAAAGTACTGTTATATCTGTATGGTTCAATAAATACAGATAAATCAATAGGCATTCAATTAATGTTGCTGTTCTTTTTACTCTTATGAGAAAGAAATAAAAGCTCTTTTTGTGTGGGAGAGGATTTTGAAGATGGCTAATGACTTTTGCACTACTTTATAAACTTTTTTTGTTTTTGTTTGCCAGGATTGAGATGGCACGGTCAGCACTGCCTGAGAGTGCATGTCAGTTGGACAGCCGCTACTGGAAAATTACCAACGCAAATGGAAATGTGGAGGAGGTTCGAGGGCCTGGTGTTGTAGGTGAGCTATCTAGGATAGGCCAGTATGCTGATGTCTGTCTCATGATAAATCAATTAAAATGGATTAGTAAAAATAAACTTTTATGATGAATCAACAGTGTTGACATTTAAACAATTACAAATATTAATAATAAGTATGAATCTCAAAACTGTTGGCGCTAGTATTCCATTTCTGGGATTTTGTGTCTTCCCGAGTCCATATGCACCAACCCCTTTCCAAAACAAAGCATGTTTAGGCTTTAGGCTGAATTTATTTATCTAGATAGCAGCGATGATACATAAGTAAGTTCAAGAAGTAAGTCTCTTAAAATTGTTGCTTATTAGTGTCTAGTTCTAGTTTCAGTTCAGCTTACTTACAGAATAAGGAGCCAACTTCATGATCCATTGCTAAGTAAGCACTTCAGCTTCACTGTCTTGCTGGAATTTTGAGTTTCTCTTTAAATATTGCGAAAGACAGAACAGCCATTTATGCGGAACAGAAAATAGTAGTTCTGTTTAAGACGGAACCAACTTTTATTTTAAGGAACCAACTTCTGCTTTAAAAATCACATTGTGAGAGCAGTAATTTCAGTAGACAAGCCAATACACCTTACCACAATACCTACCCAACACATGAATATCTGGATAGTTGAATATTCTGGGACCGCTCTAGTTTGCAGTACACATTAATAATACAATAGTGTTTTAGAATCATCAAAAGGCTCTGTGTAGTTTATCATTTCATAGTGACCACTTTAATCTACAAAGATGGTGACAGGTTTACAAATATGTTATGTAAAATGTTGTAATCATTTTGACTGTGTATGGATACTTCTAGGGGAGTTTCCTGTGATGACCCCTGGTAAAGTGCACGAGTATGCCAGCTGTACAACATTCTCCACCACTTCAGAGTACATGGAGGGCCACTACACTTTCCATAGGCTAAAAATGAAAGAGGAGGTATTTGATGTCTCCATTCCACGATTCCACATGGTGTGCCCACCCTTCCGTGAATCCATAGTGCGCTCGGTATGTAAGCACCTTTGCTTATTCGCTGTTGTTGAATTAAAGGAATAAGAAAGCGGCAGATAAAACTGAAATCTTGTACAAACTGAAAAGTGAAGCTCATGTAGACTGAAAGGTAAACTGCTGAAGTGCTGATCAATAAAAAAAGAATGCAACTGGGTAAGATTACATAAATCTCAAGGTAATAATGGACAAAAATGACTTGAAAAAGCCCTGAACCCAACTACGTTGGATTTACAGAAAATACATGCAGAGTTTGTTTGTTTCAGGTTTTAGCCTTTTATATACTCTCTCTGTCTCTCTCTCTGTCTCCTCATCTCCTCCCCCTCTTTCAATACCTCTTTTCTCTCTTTAGAGCTCAGTGAGTGAGGTGTCCGTGACTCCTTTTAACGACGACAATTCCTCAGATACAGATGACTACGAGGAAGGAGAGCTGCGGGGCATGAACATGGCTGACCCCGGTGGGCGCTGTCCTCGTCACGTCTGATGCACTTGTTACTTTCTCTCTCTTATGCACACACACACACACACACACACACACACACACAGACAAAGAGCAGTGCAGTGGTTTTTAGAATTCCATTGTTCGTTATACTGAGGCTTTGTGTCTGTCCTCTCGTGAACCCTCACACCCGTGTGTGTGTTCTGCTCACGGTAACGCTGTGAGAGAGAATGTGTGACACTGTGATACTATAGTCGCAGTGTTCGCTCTCTAAAAGGCTCAGAGCAAAGACCCATAAACAAACACACACGCACAGCAGTCAGTAAGCTTTTGTTTTGTATACACTGCAGTACTGTTGCCCGGTCTGAAATTGAAGCTGAACTGAAGACAAAGAGACTGCCGTTCACTCTAATAATTTGTTACAAGTACTCAAACCATCAGCATTTACAAAATACTATATTCTTAAGTTGCATTTTTTCTGGTCTAATCAAAAGATTCTGGGGGATGAACTAAATCCTTGAGTGAATGCCATGTGGTTAGATTATGGATGGATATGAAAAAAAAGCACACCAGTCAAAATCATTGCACAATATCAGCTATAAAACGTCAGGACACCTGCAGTGGATATTATCTCTCTCTCTCTCTCTCTCTCACACTCACACTCACACTCTCACTCTCCCTCATATATATACACACACAGCTGCACTCTGAAAACAGCTGGCTGTGCTCTATGTCATGGGCATCTCAGTTGTGCAGACTTTCTGTATGTACTGTGATGCACATGTCCACTTTATTAGGTGGAACTTGTATACTACTACACTCATTGGACAGTTTATCAGATACTGTATATGCACACTGTTGGTATATGATTACTAGATGTTGCCTGTTTGTTGCTGCACATTTTACCAGCCATACTGCCACCTGTCCATCAATGGAGATGGTGCACCATACAGTCCAATGCAAAAGTCTAAGCATCTCTTGTCAAATACTGTTTATTTACTGAACTTCACAAATTGAAAAAATTAAAACTAAAATGTGGCCTTTGTAAAAGTAATAGTGCATATATATTTTCTGTTTTATTTATTTACAGCATATTTAATTCTGCACTAAAATTAACAGAATATAGGGCATGTTACTTTACTTGAACAAAACAAGAGAGGGCAGTTTAATGGAGAATGCTCAAACTTTTTCATACCACTGGTGAACCACAAGATCAGATGTTCTTTGGGTGGTGGAGCATTCTCAGCACAGCAGTGACATTGATATTTCATCACTGTGTGTGGTGCTGTTATGAGCCATAGCAACATTGCTCAATTATTTTTCCCTTTTTATTTTTTGTGCTCAGTTAGTCTTGATCATCCTCTGACTCTTAACAATGGTCAGTTTTTGACCAGAGGATCACTGAATCCTTTTGAATGGTGGACTGTTTGTAACCCACTTCAAATCCCCAGAAACACCACTGTGCCTAATATACCACAGTAAAACACACTCTTGTGTGCCACTACTGTCAGAGGCAGTACTTTCCTGGGAATGTTCCAGACCCAAATAATATCAGCCGAGACCCTGTTCTGGTCATTTTTCATGAATTGTGCAAAGAGTGACAAATTGGGTGGCAACAGATGAGCTACAGGCGGTTAATGTATGCCTGGAAAGTGCCCATATGTGGCAGGTGTACCTGATAAAATGGCCAATGACTGTAAGTACAAGTGAAGTGTACCTAAGTACATCATTCTTGGGAAATAGTGAATCAAGCCTCCTGCAAGCATATATAGAAAATCTACACAAATGCTTTGAAAAATGTTATTTCAGCATTTTTAATTACCTTAGTAATACACTGAATGTTACACAAAACACCAAGTCCAGGATTCTATTTATTTTCCAACAAAGTGATTCCCAGCCAACATTTCCAAATCACATGGTCGCAGTTTACCTTTTACTCCACCATGCCTTGAATGAGAGTGAGGCCCTGTGCTACTTATCATACACAAACACACATTTACCTAGAAAATTAGTAAACTGCAGTGAAGCATTACTTTACACTTTATTTACATTCAGCATTTCTTCTTACATTGAGCCAGATGGGTGAAGCCTCTTTATCTATTCCTCTGTCTTTTTCTTTCTCCTGCTCACACACAGTTGTACAGGCTCTCTTGTATCTGTGATCATCTGTGAACCATCTCTTAAGGAAGGCAACGTGAGTTCAATAGGTTGCCTCAAGACATATAAGACTTTGATCTTTGTTAGTAATTGATTAGATATTTTGCTCTTCTTTTCGTTGTAAAATAATGCAGTGCAATAGGGGTTTAAAGCTATCTGCTGTTCTATCAACTTCTGATTGTTTGGTTTTTTTATGTAAATGTGTTTTTTTATGTTTGGGTAAATAAACAGGAAATTATGTACATTTGTGTGTAGAGGATGTTGACTTTTCAGATGCTTTTATCCTAAAAATGAATAGCACAGATATTTGGATATTTTTAGAAGGTTATGCAAAGTCCTGTTCTGTGGAATCCTTTAGTCTCAAAAGACCATTATTCTCAGAACATGAATTGTGTGCTGGTCAGACCCCACCCCTAGTCCGCCTTTCTTTTCCTTCTAGTGGTGCCAGTTTGAATGCTGTAATCGTAGTGAGATGAAGAGTGCTTTGTTAGCGTGTTGTCTGATATCACTTTGTGCTGCCACTTGTTTTGGGCTCCTCCTGCTTCGGCTATGCCCTCATTTTTCATACGATGGTTAGCAGCCAATTTGTTCTTTAGCTGGTAACACAAGGGCCAAAACACTTGCATAGGACAGGCCATGGTCTTCAAATTCTGTTTACAGATCCTCCCCACCAGATGCCATATTGATCTTGGCTCTTTTGATGCCAGATTAGACATTTGTACAATGTAATTGTTCTTCCTCTGGTTTTAAATTAAGTGTAATTATACACTAAAATTATATATAGTCCTTTAACAAACTGTGGTGTGCAAAAATTTTGATTTGAGCAAGTGGTATCTTCACGGAGCTTTATTAATGATGTAAGGAGAGAGATGATTTCACATGTTGAGATCAAACAGATTAAATGACACACCCTAATGCATTTTGGAACACTTTTACACTTTTTGGTGCATGAGTTCAGTAATAATTCACATAAGGGGTTTCTGGTTGTTCTTACCAGAGTGGTGCAGACATTTAATTGTACAGACTGAACAAGCTTATTACTGCAGAGCTGAGCTACCTATGAAACCGAGAAGGCAAACAACACTCTCGGTTACAGACTGTAAGTGAAAGCAACTGAGAGATATGATATATATTATTTTTTGCCTCACAGCAAGAAGGTCCTAGATTCAATCCTCGGGTCAGCCAAGGGGTGCCTTTCTGAGTCTGCAAGCTTACGCAGCGTTTGTGTGGGTTTCCTCCCACTGTCCAATAGGCTTGCAGTGAGTTGACTGGATACCCTACATTCCCCATAAGTGTGAGTAAGAAAGGTTGTCTGTCTCTGGGTTGGCCTCCTGTCCTGTCCCTTAGGCCTGTAGTCAGCTAGGATTGGCTCCAGCTTCCCTGCAACCCAAAATGGAAGAAGGTTTAGATGTGTTCACTCAGATTCATACTCTTGCACTTGTTTGCGCATCTGCCATGTACTTAAATTAATAGCAGGTTTTTTTTACAACAGGCTAATGTTTAGCAGTGTGCTCATTACTGAAAATTAGTAATTTGTTACAATTACTAGTTAATTAATTAAAATTACATTCCCAATTAGTGCACAAGAAAATAACACATTACTAGGGAAAGTAACACTTACATTACTTTAAAATGTCAGATTTCACAGACAGCCATTTGAGTCAGACTAAAAAAAAAGTTAAGCTCTCAACTTTCTGATAATGGACACATTATGTACACTGCAAACATTTATTGAGATATGGTCATAGAAGTGTTGATTGTTAAAGAAAATAGCTTGTTACTGTATGTTAAGGTAGTTATCCAACTTCATCTTGTATAAAACTATGAAATAAATGTTGAGACTTTAGAAATATTTAATATATTATACATGATAAATATTTAAATGTTTTATAGAAAAAGATGAAAACTTCCTGAGATAGTTTACTTATTTCATGCTTTGATGGTTTCCCAAAGAAAAAATGTGTGGGAAGGCAGGAAGAAATTAACCATCCACTTAATTTTTTAAAAATAGGTTTTTGTTGCTTTTATCAATTATTAACCCCTAAAGAACATACTTTCTAACATGTAAACAGTTTAAATAGGCCTTATGTAACAAAAAAAACATCAAGTGACTATGTAAAATTGGTAGTGACAACTTAAAAAAGTATGTAAACCCTTAATTACAAAAAAAAAAACACTTTCAAGCAAATAATTGTTTGAAAAATAATATATGTTTGTGTATGTGTTGTTGAATATTAGGGATTTTTTTAGACGTATACAGGTTTCGCTCCCAGTTTACCGTAATTAGTTAGCCAGGACAATATGGCGGAAGCGTTAACGTATAACAGCTACAGGGGCAGTCGTTCCGTGGGAGCTCACAAAGCCACTCCTCCAGCAGCTGTCAGACGGGTCTGAGAGACATAAGGGACTGGTCGTGCTGTCGGAGGTTCTCAAAGAGCAGGTAATAATTTTTGTTATGTTATATAAATCATATAGCTTTTACTCCGATGAACCATGTGATGTTCTTGATTGGTAATTAGCAGCGAAAGCCGCTACAGCGAAGAGAACACGCTGCCGTAAAGCAGGTCTCATTGATACTGTAAATGTGCACCCTAATGTCTTTCTCGGTCTTCAACCGAGAAAAGGTGGTCTCACATGAAAATCTCTCGTCGTTATAGTGTAGCGGTTTGACCTTTAAACGCATATTGATAGGGTGAAAACATGCAGTTAATAACTAAGCCACGTGGAATACTGGGTTTACCCTAATCTCGAGGAGAAGCATCGGATTAGATCTAAATTCATTCGATCTAATTAGATCTAAGTTTTAACTTTGTTTTTAGCACTTTATCAGACTGTGCTTCCGACAGTTTCCAGGCTTTAATCATAGTATGAAGTATGATGATGTATGGACTAAGATTCATGCTTCCTTTTTCTTAGCCGAAATAAAAACAGAAGTACATACTAAGGATCACGCCATGGCGCATGAGCAAAGGCCCTTAGTAGATATGAGTGTTTATTTTTACCATGATAAATAAGATACGTGATATCTGACTTTGGCTATGAACAAAATTCCCCTAAATGGTTTTTATGTTATGCAAAGTAAATCATGCACACCTTGTTCTGTGAGCACTCAGACAGTTACTCGTGTGATCTTAAGCAGCACGAGGAACAGACCTTAATACGAAACTGTTTTAAGTGGAGTGGGAGGTGGACTTACACGAAATTAATACATGCAAGGCTTCAGGTTATCCCACCCCACCCCATTCTTAGACATTATTCAAACTACCTTAAACTGAATTTATCTCTCAGCCTGTTCAGTTTGTGAAGATAGAAGTGTGCACAGCTTGTACACTGGTTTTGTTCTTAGTTATTGTACTAAAAGGATTTCCTGCTGTGAAGTTCCGTTTGTTTAGAGGCTGTCCTCACACTCCTCAATTGTGAACAATAAGCCCTGGGGCTTGGTATTAGTAATAGCCAAGAAAGTATGTTAAGAGAGTGGAAATCTTCCTCCTCTGCTAGTTTTTGCAGGAGGTTAGAGTAAATTGTATCTGCCCTACAGCAAGAGAGGATATGCTACACAGGATGTAATTGAGAGAGTTTGGGGCCCCCTAAATAGTAAATTAATACAGATTATAGACCAGTGTCTCAGTGAAACTTTTTATTGTATGCGGGTGGTTGTTGTCTTTTTATTTAAGACTGTGACAAATTCTATTTTTCTTAGGTTTTATTTTTACATAACCATACATTATTTAAATTATTTTAGCTGCTATTGTTAATAAGGCACCAAAAGGTACTTTTAAACAAAAAAAAATAAAATGAAACAATTCAGAGATGAATTATAGAATAACATGCAGCCTGGGGATATGTTATTTTATACTAAACACAGGACTGTTGTTGCTGAGTGGACCAGTGTTGAGTAACACATTGGATGCATTTGAATGTTCATTAAAAAAAAAATCACAGAGCTTTGTGAATGTAAAAATGATGATCTGAGCAGGTGGTCAGTGTTGGTATTTTATGGGACCACTTCTTGTCATTTACTGGACCGGGGACCACTGCAGTGTGTGTGTACACGTGTCTGTGGCTGTGTCCAAGTCGAAGTCGTCTGCTTTCCCTTGACATTGCCTGATATTTAGTTTATGCCTTCACTTAACATACTGATGGAGCTGACTAACACATGGCTACCAGATCAGGCATCAAGGAAAGCAAAATGTGTATTTCTGTTAAGCTCTCGTAAGTGAATAAACTTCATGCCACCAAACCAAAATTAAAAGTTAAAATAAAAAAAATGTATCAGTAATTCTGTCTGACTCTCTCTTTCTCTCTCCCTTCCCCTACCCCTTCCTCCCTTCCTTCCTCCCTCAGAAGTCTACTTGCTGCAATATGAAAGTCTTTGTGGGAGTGAGTGTGGTGTTTGGTCTGGCCCTGCTTGATCTGGGTTTGTACATACCTGCATACATGTGTGGCAAAGCAAACAGGTTATTGCATAATGTTGGTATAATATTGGAATATCATTGTCAGTATTGGTGGTGATGCTCTTCAGCCAAACCTAAGGTGCTCCTAGGTTTAGGGAAGAACCCCTGGTGAAAAAAAAGAAGAGGAGACTCTGTTGTGGTGCCATTATTCCATGTTCACCGAAAAGACACTCTTAGACAGTGTGCTGGTTACATATTAAAAAAAGTATTTGAAAAGTAGACATTTATATTGGATAATATTATTATTTTTTTATATTATTTTTTACATAAGCAGTTTGCCTTAAATCATTCTCCTTACCTCAACAGTCAAGTCAGTTGTGAGTTAATGAATTTAACTGGCCTAAAATTGTAGCAGCAAATGAGAGCACTTTTGCAGAGGTGTCAGAAATCTGTCCTATATTCCAATTGTTTTTAATTCATTGCTTAGATATTTTACAGAATTCAGATTTAGCACACAGATTCCCATTGTCCAACAACAACGTCTCCAAAATTTGAACTTAGAACAAAAAGGAATGTAAAGAGAATTTTCTAATAAAGAGGAACTAATAAACTAATATGTAATATGTAGATATATTGCATTTTTTTTTAGACGTAGTCTGATTTAACCCTTTTTTTGCTGGAGTGGGGTCATATTCTGTTGTGTAAAGGGTGTAAAGGGTAATTTTTCCAAAGTAAAAACATTTCATAAAATAAATAAAACATTTAATCATAAAATCTAATTTAGTCAAAGGACATGATGTTAATGGAAAAAATAATAAGATGGTAGTGAGTACCTCTCTGTCATTTTATTTACATCCACAGGCTCCGCAATTAAGTGTTACAAGTGTCAGGACTACACAGGGAGCTGCACTAAAACCCAAGACTGCAGATTTGAGGACTCCTGTCTGACTCTGAATGAAAGAGGTGATTCGGCTCTCTCTCTCTCTCTCTCTCTCTCTCTCTCTCTCTCTCTCTCTCTCTCTCTCTCTCTCTCCCTCTCCCTCCCCCTC
>JBBPDA010000041.1:617709-653862 GCA_037974385.1 Arnoldichthys spilopterus
CTCGGACCCGGTTTCTGTAAAGCTGCTTTGTGACAACGTCAGTTGTATAAAGCGCTATACAAATAAACTTGACTTGATTACTCATAAACAAAAGCAACTGCACACAGTAAAATGAAGTAAAGCTCAGTAACTCGTTTAGATGCTGCAGAGCAGAGAGACAGAGAGAAATAGCAGCACAGCTAATCAATAATTCTGTACAAATTTGGTACAAAACATTTAAATAACCTGTGGAGTCATTTGGCTACCAAAGATACTGCACTAAGTTCTAAAGCTAAAGTTGGCTTTTCTTTCCTTTCCACCTTAAATTGAACATTACTTTCTGTTCTGCCTTAAATGGTGTGATGTTGTAATTGCTGCACCATTTAAGATGGAATGGAAAAATTCAAGCAAGACAATAGTACCAAACCTGTGCACTATGTGAGTGATGGAAAAGAAACTTTCTGCTTTTCATTTGGTAAAGCAGCTAAACGGACACTGAAAATGTTGCTAAACAAGGATTTAATGTCTTAAAATCCTTATGCTGCTATGTAAATCAACAAACAATTAGTGAAGACTTGTGTCTCTCTTTATCTGAACATTAATGTACAGAATAACAAAATATTTTCTTTGCACTTTAGAAAGTGGGATGTAAACATGTGTATAAATACAGTATATTAATTGTATATCAGACTATTAAACACATGCAAACACACCAAAATTAAAGCTAAATTTGAAGTATAAACTGTGTTTCTGGAAGCTACTATTCAGATATTTCTTCAGAAACATAGTTCGACGCATTCAACGTCTTAGAAATGCTACTAGTGCCTGTCCTGTTATTTTTATCTATTCACAACCACTGCAAGAAAGAGAGAAGAAACTGTTGTTAAGCTTCTCCACAATAAACCATTTCACATTGTTATCTAGAGTTTATATCCGAAGTGAATTCTGTAGTTATAATCCAGTATGAATCTGTGGATGTGCAGTTCATAAAGTCAGTTAGTGATAAGTGTGGAGAGAGAAAGAAGAATTGTTGTTTGATGTTGATTAATAAATGAAATGCTTTATTAAATGTTTGTGGATTTTATGATGGTGTACTTTGCCTAACAGCACCCCTGAACTGTGAAAACGTAATTGTAAGGAACAACCTATTATGGCTTTACATTTTATTTTATTACTGTCAGTGATGTCAAAAACGACAACAGCGAGCTTGCAAAAATAAGGAGCTATTCAAACAATGAAGACAGGCTGCTGGGTCTTGCTGATATTGAACAAAATGGGGAACTGACAAACTGAGGCAAAAAATGTTCCATGTGGCAAATTGCACTTTACAGCTGGTAATTATGTTCAAGAGCAGACACTTTCCAGAAGCCAATTGGTTTGGAGTCTGGCTCCATTTGTGCACGACAGTCTGCCAATTGAGAAGGAAATTTACAAGAATCAGAATTCAGTCTGGCAGATAAAGAGGCTGTGTCTGGCTCTCCTAAGCAGTGTGCATCTGTCACTGAGCTCTCAGCTGCACCGTATGCTGCTAATGGCTTTACTGCTGTGTGTGTAAGATGAAGCCAGACCAGTATGGTCACCTTAACCCCTGTGGAGCTGGATTAAGTTTACATGAGGAGATTCTGCAAGTTAACTGATTTCCGATGAGATCCATGATTTTAATCCAGTATGAATTTACAGTGTGTGTAGTGGGCAGTGGTGGCCTAGTGGTTAGGATGCGACCTTTGAGACATGAAGGTTGCAGGATCGAGTCCCGGCCAGGGCAACACTGAGGTACCCATGATGCTTGAATGTGTTCACAATGACAAATAGTCCCTTTCACTTCACTACTGGAGTGAGTTTAATACAGTATAAATCTGCAGTGTGTGCAGTTTTTACAGTCTGACAGTAGAACTTGTGGAGGAATTTTAATTCAGTATGAATCTGTACTGTGTGTAGTTTTTAGTGTCTGACTGTGTGTAGTGTATGTAGCTTTTAGTGTTTGACAGCAATAATTGTAGAGGGAATTCAATCCAGTATGAATCTGCAGTCTGTGTAGTTGGTACAGTCTGAAAATAATAATTGGGGTGAGATTTAAGTGAAATCTCCTGCATATTACACTACACATCCTCCCCTTGTAAAACTAATCGAGCTACAAATAGTGCTTATGTCAGCAAAATGTGCCTGAACAAGGACCACACAGCCCCTTAATTGTATGTGCCACTGGTAAAGGGTAAAGCAACTGAACATTGTGTTTTTGAAACATTTTGAAGGTACATTTATGATGAAAAACTAACAAATATAAAATATAAAATACTGATTTGTAGACAGTGGTTTTGGATTTATGTTTGCTATGTATGAATGATCTTATGATCTCAAAGGTTATGTGAACAGTACTGGCCACTTTACTGCTCACTTTTCTTTTTATAGCTGTGAACAGAAACCCCTCAAAGCCTTTCCTCTGTGCTGCTATAATATTGATAAGAGTCCTAAAACAGGTTGACCTGATTACGCCTTGCATTAGAGAGAAACAGAACACATAGGCCACACATACAGTATTTCTGGCTCAAGTGAGTACCACAAATGTAGTTAATCAGCCAAGTCACATCTAGTGTCTGCCATTTGCTACAAGGCTAATGACTATGTAAAATCATCAGGTTAGCACTCTCCACACATAGCTCAATCACTCTTTGTCCATGTAATATAGGCAACAATGGCCTGTTAGCTACACTAGCCACATTATTATTATTAAAGGGAGTTATGGGAAGTACACAAAGGGAAAGTACTGACTTTTGGCCTGAAGCAACAGACACTTCTGGGTTCTGCACAAAGCAAAAGAAGCAGGTCTTAAGTTGAAAGTATGTCTGGATGCCAACAGGCACAGAACCTGAAAGCATTTACAAGAATGGCCAAGAGTTGCACTTTCACCAAAGCAGCACAACAGAAAAGGTCAAACACATGCATGCCATGAGCAGCCTACGCTTGCGATGTTAACTTCCTCACACCTCCTCTGGTCCTGCTCTAAATTACTCACACCCTCTGTGGTTTCCTGCCGAAAGGCCACTCAGCACTGCCTAAGTTTTCACTCTGCTTTACACAGGTCAAAATCAGACACAACCTGCAGCTCTCACACATATTTATGGTATACACACCAGAGGTGTAAAGTCAACTAAGTTTTGACAATTTCCCAGACAGTACACCCTCAAGTTGAACCCTAACAAAAACAGTAATATAATCAAGTACAAACTCCACTCAGAAATAAAGAAATACTTTTTTAACAATATTATTTACGCAAATAATGAGAGACCTAAACTCTTTATAATCTCGTAATGAAAAATTTTCTTTTTGAACTGACTGACAATCCTCTGATTTCACTTAGTACAAGGTGAGGAGCCACAACGCATCTTTGCTTGCAGAGACTGAGCCTTTGGTGGATGCTCCTTTTATACTCAATCATGTTCCCCTCGCTTGCTTTCATTGCACTTGCTTATTAAGAAATATTTCAAAACAACAAGATGTAACAAATATTTAATGAACTTTTCTCAGTTATTTTGACCAGACCCAATTTTTTTGAGTTTATTTAAACTGCATTAAGAATGTGTTTATAGTTATAAATACAATTAAGTTGGTCAGCCGAACCACAAAAGTCATTTCTTTGTGCATTTGCCAGTTAAATTAAACCTCAATTTTTATATTTCCAAAATGACTAAATCCATTGTATATGTATAACCATAAAATCACAGTGGAAAAATCAAAATGTGGCTTAAGTACAACTACATATAAAATAAAAAGCAAATTACTTTACAGTAATACTAAACAAGAGTTCATACAATCTTTTGTGAAAAATGTATTAATTTACTCAATCATACAGTCATTCATTATTTGAGTCAATTATCCCAGCAGGATAATGGGGGTTGCACCCACAGCCAATTAGCTGCTCAGCACACCATCTAATCAGCACACAGTAACTAGAATGGCAGTGAGAGTTCTATTACTCTTTATCAAATTTTGCATCTCACACTCAAATGTGTGAAAGCTGTAAAATGTTCATAACTCTCTAAAGGACACTTAATTTGGAAAGATGGATAAAGAAAGTGGAGTCATGTGAAGACAACAGGTCCAGTTGATGGAAATCTGCCACAGTGACAAAGTAGAGTAACTGCAGTTACTGATGAATCTAAAGTTTGAATCATTAAAATAATATTTAAAAGAACCGGTTTGGTAGGCATGAGTCACATTTCTCATCACTAACGTCTAGACTGATGTTCAAGTCAAAGTCAAATTAGGGTTTTTTATTTAATTTGGTTGAGTTGGTCTCAGGTCATATGATCTGAGTCACTTCTAACACAAACGACACACCCAAATGAATCAGGGCCTCATGAAATTTTTCACTTCACCACAATTCAAACTGATCCATACATCCATAAATGACAAACGTACTGTTCGTCATTGTGTTGTTTGGTGTCTCAATGTGATTTTTTCCCCCACTTTCTTCTCTTTCATTACAATTCTCCTGTGCTCCTCAAGGTCATATCCTTTTCTTCTTTTCTCTCCTTCTATAATCAGTCCCAATGTAAATCGACACCATCTCAGAGTCCTATCATGCAGCACCTGCCTATTGGCTGCCGATGACATAATAGCAGAGTGCCAGTTCCCAGCTAGAGTCAGTCCTTACTAAACTGGGCCATTAAGCACTTTTAAACACCCTGCCCTTTACTAATGCAGCCAAGGGCAGCTTTGCAGAGTAGCAGCAGTGGCCAAGGCTGCAGCACGTGCTCCCACCATGAAAAACAGCATGTGAAGGAGGGGTTTGGGCATTTGCTTTGATTCAGTTCCTTCAACATAATCTGGCATGGTAGAAAAACTGGTTATAGGTTGACAGTGTTTGCACAGAAATGCACACACTGGTTGTAGAGCACTTGGTGAATGCTTAAATGACTACAAAATTCCATGAACCAAGGTATAAAACAGGGTTGCAACAATTAGTCTTCGACTGGAAAGTTTGACACTCTGAAATGTGCTTTATTAAGCCATGGAGAGACTAGAAAAATTACAGACTCTCTAATGTGATGGTGGGAACCAGGGGACATGTCCACATATTAAATGCTATTTAATTACCATCCAAAACCACCAGTGAACCTTCACATGTCTTCACAGTAGGGCTGTACAACGTACTGTCTGTTAATCATTATTGCAATATTGATCTCTGCAATACTGATATTGCAGAAGGCTGCAATATGCAAATGAGTGTCTGAACTGTATGGATGAGGGACTAATCATACATTTTGAAGCTTTAACAATACTTACATTCATCAAGCCTTTTTAATTATAGGAAAGTGAAATGGACCCTTTATAATACTTAAAGGCATCGCAATTCCAATATATATTAATTACATTTTATTCATTTGGCTGACGCTTTTATCCAAAGCAACTTCTAAGACAAATGAAACAATCAAGTATTAGACCTGCACAGGGCAACACTGAAGTGAGTGCTACAAGGAAGTTCAACACATTTCTCTTAATTGTAAAATACGAACGGTATGTGCTACAATAAATACATTTGCCACGTGCTACAATAAAACTAAGTGGAACATTACTCTCTGGGGGACATTCAGTCAGGGATCAGCAGTACATTCTCAGTACTAATATTTTGTCTATATTGTATAACCTTATTTCTGACTATTCATACGTTGTGTTGATAAGAGTAAAGCAGCATTAAATCTGGGAAAGACGCATGTTCTATGGGCACTATTTTGCCACACAACACCCTATATGTACCTGCCCTCATCTGGTTCCAATCGCCACCAGTATAAACAATCATGACTGTTTTGATCAGACCATTTCACACCAAACCACTTAATGCCTTTCTTTACATCTCAGGGGTTTAAAAATGTGCAAATTTTACTACTTTTAAGATTTCAACCCTCACTCAATGTCTGAGCTGTGTCTGCATAGTATCGGCTTCTTTTTCTCAGCTTGCTCTTGCTGCCTTTCCACCTCTCTCCATCCACCATGTGCCTGTGCACGTGCGTCTCTACCCTGACTCATCATCTGCTGATCATCCGCTCGCATGCACACACCAAACTCTGTACCCTCTTTCAATTCTTGCTCTCCCTCAGTGGATCCATCCATTCCTCCCACCTAAGGTTCATCCATCTTCCTTATTCTTCATGGAGTGATGAGCTCATGCTAGAGGAGGGTGCTATGATGATATTGTTATTGTGATGAACTGCATCACAATATTCCTGCACTTCTACAACACTGAACGACATTGGGAATCATAAAAACGTGGATTTAGACCAATTATAGAGTCTGTAGACAACCTGTGGTGTCACACTGTCACATTAAAACTGCACAGAAGAGCACAACTGTCTTTGGCTCTCTCTGGACGAGTAGGGTGGCCCAACCTTTTTCCTCTGCATCACTCAGCATGAGGCTAGCCAGAACAGGCATCTGCTAGCTGAAGTAGCACAATTGGCAGTCAGTGCACTTCTCCAAATATGTCACGTTGTCCGTTGCATTAGTGGCAGGTCAAAAAGAGATGGGGACTGGCTCCATGTGACTCGGAGGAAATACATGCTAGGCTTCATCCTCCCAGTGTTGGTGGTATCGTGTTAAAGCTGCATAAACAGGATATGATTCAATCAAAATCCAACCCAGTGCAGTTGTCAATCAATCATTCAACAAATGTCAAACCATCCATCCACCACAACTGTTAAGTACTGCTGCTCACTCAAAAAACATTAGCTCAGCATGCCAGCAGCTCTGCTCACCCCAGAACAGCTTGGATTCTAGTAAACCTCTTAGAAGATGACTCACATGTGAGGATGTGAAGACGAGTAACTGGAGTTGGAAGAATAGAATGACAAAATAAAGCCTGGGCTGTGGTGCTTGGAGCTGCAGCCTGGACAGATAACTTAACGTTAGTTTAGTAAATTAAACATATTTTGTGGTGTGTGTATAGCTCATCAACGCGCCATTCTCCTGCATGCTTGTATGAGTTTTGATTATTTCCCTATGCTTACAAGTGCTACCTATCAGTGAGCTTCAACACCACTGTGAAATATTAAAGGGTTTGCACATTAATTGGGCTGACTAGATGTGGAATAGAAATAGAAAATTTATTTTTAAATATAAGCCTCATTTCTTTTATGGAACTATATAAAAATCAAATTAATTATACTTGCAATATAGTATAAAGGTAAACTGGTGATAATGCAATACTTTTGGATAAAATACAGTATTATAGAAAAACAATGAACTATATTAGTGGTTAATGACCAATAACATCATCAAAATGGAAAGTACAACCAAATGAGAATGTGTAAGCTATCTTTGTGTTAATGTAATTGCATAAATGATCTCAGTGTGAGGTCTTTTCAGCACTGCTGCACAAAGACATGCTGACTCACTTCATTCTAAGCCAACTGAGAAAGAGTCAGATAGAAATGTCCACTCAGTAGGAGGGTAAATCTGCACTTGGGCTTCCATTCATTTATATTATTTATTTATTTTTATTTATGTTCTCCCCAGTGTACTGACATCTAATTCCACCCAAATAGGATAAGCCTGGGGTTTGAAAACTAACATGAGACAGGTAAAGTAAAATCACATCTTTTCACGTCACTTCACAGGTAGCCAACACGCTTGGAGGAGTGTCAACAAACGGACCCCTGCTTCGGTTTTTGCTGAAGTCAGTAATTGGGGGGGGGGGGGGTGTCTTTACACCACTGATAGTGGGGGGGCAGGGATTAATGCACTGACTCTGATAGAAAGGGGTCAGAGCACACAGTGCACCACAGTCTGAGCTGTTTTAGCAGCATGAGGGGGAACTACTCAATATTACGCAGGTGTTGATAATGTTATGACTGATCAGTGTGTAACCAATAAGCAATCTGACAGGGGGAATTCCTGTTTTTGACCTGCCATCATCTAGTGTTTTTTGGTGTGGGAGCAGTTTTTATGTGTTTCATAAAAACAAGCTGCTTAGAACCCTAACATTCTTAACTAAATCCATTTCTGCTCCCCTAGCTAACATTCTGATCTTTTTGTACAGTGTACCACTAAGGACAGCCATAAAGCTGTACATGTTCCTGCAAAGTGTCAGCTTAGTGGGGCATGTGTGTGTGTCTGGAGCAAAATGGGGTTAGCACTACCACTGAGAGCAATAATTATGTAAGTGGCTCACAGCTTCCTTGAGGAGAGTTCACAGCAGTCACAGCTCTGAAAATGTTTTAACCAAATTTTCACATTTTCAGTCCTTTACCAAATGTAGTCAATCAACCAACACACGTTCATTGTCCATTGTTTGTTTTAATTATTGTTTAACTGGAGCTAAATTTAGCTACAAAATTTATACATCCAAATTATCTGCATCGCATTAATCCTAATACGTTGGTTTTTGACAATGTATAACCCTGTTGTCTATGAACATGGACAAAAATACAGAAAACCTCAGCCCTCAAGGAATTAAAGGTTTCCAACTGTCTGGAAAAACAAAGAATTATCTTGTAAATGCAAACTAAAAGACGTGTTCTGTATTGAAAAAGTGCTTTGTTGCATATTTTTTTAATTAGGTGCAAATCTATGGAAGAGAAATATTAGTTTACACCAGAGGCCTTTAAATGTGAACCTTGAATGCAGGTTCTGATCCTGGATTTTGTAATCACCAGGACAGTTCAGTTATGACCAATCATGGTATGGTCCACTACCCAAACAGAAAATATGTTTCCCGATGCTGTCGGCATTGCCACGATACACCTGTCAGATTTTAAAAATTGAACCTCTGAGCATAGTCCCTCAGCAGAAAAACAGACAAGGGAATGAGAAAATGACCACCAATAGTTGGATTGCATGAGTGACAATGTTTTCAAAGCCAACTGCACTGTCTGCCAAAGGGTTTTCTCAATTAGTCATGGCAGAACCTCTCTCAGGGAGAGGCTGAGGAGGACAGTTTTGTACGCATGGGCATCATACAGGGCCCCAACTTGGTGGAGGGCCCTTGATAAGTCTGGATTTTTTTTTATGCATAGGGAGGCCCATCGAGACTGCTTGTGTATAGGGCCCAGAATTTTGTGCTATGCCCCTTTTAGTACGTGTTGACTTTCAGGGTTTAGTGTTTGTAAAATGCCTACCAGGGCTCCGAAAAAATATGTCGGGCAAGTTGATCAGTCAGTCACTGGCCTATTTGGGACAAATATTTAGACTAATACATGATCAGTTTTATTAATTTAAAAAATGCTGGCCCAGTAGAAGTCTGATCCACTGACCCAGGGGTTACCTGATACTTTAAATGTTTTTGCTACCATTGTTGAAATTCTTTGAAAATACCAGGTCTTACTATTAAAAGAAAAGTCTTGAATGAATACATGCCTGTGTTGTATATATCAAATGCTTGAGCTGCTGAAAAAGTGACCTGTCACTTTTGTGTATTTGTGTTAGGTCCACAGTAGATCCTCATTCCAACTGAAAGAGCAATTCTTATGATTACCATGAACTAAAAAGAAATAATTTAGGATATGAAAAATTTTACAAGCCACCTTAAAATACAGAAAAATCAATCTGAGCCTAATTTTAAAAATGCTAAACCTAAATTTAAAATCATTTTATAATTTTAACTTAACTTATTAAATTTTAAGGTGTAATAGCTGATGCTGAATGCCGTGTTGGCTTGCTGATTAAGCTGCATCCAGTTCCACCTATAAGCTAGGAGTCCCCAAATCACACAATAACACCAATACTGGGGGCAGGGAATTTTGTTATGAGAACAGACATTCTCACTGGCTAGCATCACACTCAGTGATGGGGGAGAGCAAGGCCAAAATGTATAAAAAATATTAATAGTTCTGTTTGGACTAGCAGTAATGGCAAATTGACCTGAATTTGATTATGAAGAATGATATAGGTTGATTGCTTACATCTGCAAACATCTAGAAGAGGATCTTGGTTGGTTTTCTCAGAATAAAATTGTTTTATCTTTTATTATCCTCTATTCGGGGACACCATGTTTCAACTTGCCATGTCTCTTCAGGTTCTTTAATCATTCCTGAAATCTTTAGACTAGATGGTAGAAAACTGGGGCTGATGTTAGATAATGAAGTTAAATGACAAAGCTAATTTCTGCTTTAGCAATGACTGGACTTGCACCTCACTAGTGTGTCTGTCTATTTAAACATTATAGAAAAAAGTGACGCATATTTAATGGTAAACACAGCATGCAATGGAGTTCTGCAGTTCTTGAAGCAGCCACTCCACGTTGTCAAGGCACTGGTGAGTGATGGTATGATGTTAACTAAGCCACCTGTAAAAACAACAAACTCAGAAGAAATGCAGCTCAATCCTCGGAAAACTACTGTCCTTCCAGTTTCAAGGTCCTCCTTCCCCAAACCTGCTCTGGTGGAGAATTTTAGTGGCATAATTATGTTTTGTTTTAATAAACATCCTCATGAGTTTATAACTGTAATGCTCATCCACTGTTGCCTTTAAGATGAAGAGATCATCAAAGGAAGCTGCATTTAAGCCATATTTCTGTTTGCATCTAAAGTTCCTTAATGTTTTATTAGTAGTGCTGATGAAGCACTACACAACATTCACAACTGCTTGGTCTACTGCTTCCGTCAGGATGTCGATGTAAGAAGAACACAAGGAGGTTTGGTGAATATAAAATCACCTTTGTTTACATGCAGTCACTCTGGCATATGCCACTGGGTCCCAGACTGCTGGGGTGGAAGTAACGTAATGCTACAGAACAGAGAAGAAATCTTGCAAATCTTACATCACCGACAATCAACAGGGACATCAGTTACCCTTCTGAGCACGTTAGTGGTCACACATCACAAAGCATATACGCTGCTTGATCGGGGCACAGATATTTGGCTAGCAGCAGCAATCACGTGCATGATATAGGAAAACTCTGGCGTGAAGGTGACCTTCTGAAGGATGTATGGGGTGAAGTCAAGTCATGATGGTGTAATGCAAGAATATGGCGAAGATGTAACAGAATATGGATCTTAATGTAAAGTATAATGCAAATAAATAATATTGAAGGGAGTGGGTCAGACTGTCAAATACAAGGTTGGAGGAGGACACACACATATGAACACACACAGACTCGAGGTGATTGCTGTGAAACAGTGAAGTAATGAATAACAAACACACATGTGGAAAAGGATGCAGAATTTTATTGACATGGCAGGATGACATGAGAACGTGGCACAATATAAGAAATCTTTATCTTGAAAGCGTGATTTGTTAAGCAAGAGTTGGACAGTGTCATTGAAAATATGGAATAGCTAAAAAATATTTAAAAAAAATAAATTACAAAATTAAACTTATATAAAGTAAAAATAACATACAAATAAAATAATGCTATAATATGTGATTTATGTAATACGTAATAAAATGATTAATTTAATATGTAATAGAAATATTAAAATATTTTTACATTTTAAGCAATATACAAACGCACAAGATGTTATATGTAAGACACAATATGTATGATATATAAAGCATAGGATCTAATAGATGCATTTCATTTATTTAATGTAAAAACTATGTCTAGAAACAAATACAAAATTAAGGTAAATAACCTTGAAACCATATAAAAACCATATAAAAAGTATATAAACCAAAGTAAAACAAATAAGTAACTTTTAAATCATTTTACCTGTCCTTCTTCTAATATTCGTCTTGCTGGGAAGTCTCTCTTTGGTCCATTTCAATGGGAGAACCATAGGGAACCACTTGTCTGGAATGTCTTTGGGAATAGTCATTTTGACCCGAGATTGATCCTTTCAGGCTCCCTCACACGCTATGAAGCTCACAGCTGACCACAGGTCCTGCCTGTCCGCTTCTGTGCCGCAGAGCCCTGGAGGTCACTCAGCCCTTGTCAGCTGTGAGCGACGCCACTGTCTCGGGTTTAACGAGCTGAATCGGATCGACGCTGACTGAGCCGAGCCGAACCAAGCCGAGTCGGACCGAACCATTCACGACTGCCGCGATCGAGTTACAGCCTAGAGACTCACTTTACACTTGCTCACGACGGAGTCATTTGATCGCGCGGTCCGTCCTTTCAGCGGGCTCGCTCAAGTCGCGCGCGGTGATTTGCGCCAACATTCCAAAAGTCGACGGGACGCGCGCGCTCGCGTCGAACGTGACCACGCTGTTTATATATGACATAATCACAAAGGCTTTTGATTGGCCGCGACATTGACCAATAGGACACGGCGGAGGAGGTTGCCGGGGCAACTTCCAGCAACGTGGCTCCAGAGGCAGTGCGATGTGGAAGGATCCTTACAGCAGGACATTCCGCTTTATGGAGGGTGGTGCAAAATGGGAGGGGGGCTCAGGTGGCTGTGCACGTGTGGCAGATGCGCGCGCGCGTGTGTATGTATTCACCCAGCAGTGAAGTAAACCACTTTAGAATGCTAAACATTAAAAGTGCTAAGCATACCAACTCAGGCTGATGGTCCTGGAAGCCCTGGCTTTCATTCCCAGTGCTAACAGAGCACCCCCCCCCACACACACACACACACACACACTGCACACACAATGGTCTCTAATCAGCTTTTAGGGGCACAGTTTAAACGTGAATACCTTCGCATTCTCAAAATTTCTAATTAAAGGGTTAAGAGAAACAAAGTGACTCAAAGTCGTTTGTTGTGAAATGCTTAGTTCTACAGAAACACTTGTTCTCAGTGGTGACGATGGAAACCAGAAGTCTGAAATGTTTAAAGAGTCCAAATTATGAAAACTCTCCAAGTTTTATGTTCCAGGTTTTGTGAGGTATGTATACACTGATCAGCCATAACATTAATACCACCTGCCTAATATTGAATAGGTCTGCTCATGCTGCTGACTGAAACAGCTCTGACTGTGCTGCACTGTGTGTGAGTCAGGATTCACTTTTTACACCACAGTCACTCTTCTGTGGGATCGGCTACTACACTTGCTGTCTAATATAGCCCACCAACTTGACAGGAGCCATTGTAATGTAATACCTAGAAAGTCAATATTGTTCACTTTACCTGTCAGTGGTGGTAATGTTAGGCTGATCAGTGTATGTAAACCTCTTCAGCTTATAGCATTTAGCCTACAATGAAAATTAATGTTAGTACTGGTGTAAACAAACCCCATTTTCAGAAAAGTTGGGATTTTTTTTTTCCAAAATGCTATGAAAACAAAATCTGTGATATGTTAATTCATATGAATCTTTATTTAGCTAAAAAAAATACAAAAAAAGACTTTCAATAGATTTACTGGTCAAATTAATTGGGTTTTTTTTCAAATATACACAAATGCAGAATTTGTTGGCTGAAACACACTCAAAAAAAGCTGGGACAGCGTTAATATAAGATTGAAAACTGCACAGAATATTCAATTAGCACCGGTCTGGAAGACTCCACATTAAACAGGCTAATTTGTAGAAGGTGAGGGTTCATGAATGGGTATAAAAGTAGCATCCATCAAAGGCTCAATCTTTGCAAGCAGGGATGGGTTCTGGCTCACCCTTTGTGTCAAAATCCATAAGATAATTGTTAGTCAAAAAGAACATTTCTCAATACAAGAATTTAGGTCTTTAAACATCTACAGTACATAATATTGTGAAAAGATTAAGACAATTCAAAGACGTCTCAGTGCATAAAGGGCAAGGTCGGAAACCACTGCTGAATGCATTTAACCTTCGAGCCATCAGGCAGCACTGCCTAGGAAATTTCTATGGTACCATGACAATTAAGGCCACCTGAAGACTCAAAAAATGCAACTTAAAACTGTATTACGGAAGGAGGAAGTCAAATATTAGCTTTATGTAGAAATGCTGTTATGTTTTCTGGGCCTAAGCTCATCTCAGAGGGGCCAAAAGACTGTGGAACTGTGTGCTATGGTCAGTCCACATTTTAGTTTTCAGAAAACAAGCTAAGTTCTCCATGCCAAAGATGAGAACTACCATCCAGATTATCATCAGTGAGAGGTGCAAAAGCCAACATCCGTGATGGTATGTTGCATGAGTAAGTTATGTATGTAAAGGTATGTAAAGGTACCGTTAACTCTGAATCACATATTAGGATTTCAGAGAGACATATGTTGTGTGCCATAGAAAATGACTAGCAGTATGTGAAAGTACAATGAGAGTTTGGCTGGTTTTCCCCATGACTTGTAAGCTTTAAACTTAGCATAGATACAGTTTACCTATGCCTCACACCATCTAACTGCATCTCAGTAAAGATCTTAGGTGATCCTGTTAGCACTTCCATCTTTTCGGTAACATTTTTTAACTTAAAGCTACTCATGTTTGGATCTTGGGTTTACCATGATTGAATTAACTGTGCAGCTGTGCCTGGCACATGGTCACAACCCAATCTTTGGTGTCTGAGTATGGACCATTAAAAAGAGGCCTTTGCTTGCATTGCAGGGTGATGCAGATGCCACAGGGCAGGAGTGTCTTGCTCATTTAACAGCAACCTTTTTTCATAGGCCTTAAGTCGAAAAATAAACAGTGCCAGTACCACACATAGGCAAACAAAAAGGGAGGGGAGGCAAACAAAAATTACCAACATTGGAGAAGTACCCTGAGGCACCTTTTCCACAGGATAAAACCCTTTATTTGGTACTGGTGCCGTTTTTACAGGTGCAATTAATTCTCTTAGATACTCTTTTCTTGAGAATGAGCACCTTGCACTTCTGCCGTTTGGCCTCCCCAAACCCAGGACCTTTTCAGAGGATCTCCTGTCTCAGCAGGGACTTTGAATATGGTACATACATTTAGATCACCTTCAACTGTGGCAATGTCCCTTGGAATAGAACACTGGCTGCCTGTCTGGTAAGCAAGAACCTCATGGATACAGGCCAAGTATGCCTGTGGTTAGAATCTGCTGTTGATAATTGGTACAACTTAGCATAGTTTTCTGTCTCTACAGTGCTACTGTTTCTCCACATCGGCTGTGCACAATAAGTTCAATGATGCTGCTAGTTCTGTTTAACAAAAATGTGTGGATTGGATTTAGGTGCACAGAATTGGTACAGATCCCTCTCCACATAAGACTCACACTAAGAAGGTCTCCATGAGATTTTCCCTCAGCGTTAGACTTTTGTAAGGTGTACTTCCTAAATTGTGCAGGCCTCAAGTGACCAAAGACACTTTCATGTCTTACAGTGGAATCCAGATCATGGCTGTTGAAACCACAGATCAAATAGGCATTTGCCCACCATCTTTCAAAGTCCTGGGGCAAAGATCCACTGCTTTTTGATCAAGCTTGGGATGCATACATGGTTCTTTGTAAATATCTTTGTGGATAATTTACCAAAAGGTTCAACCTTAGGGAGGTTGAGGTGGTCTGGCAAACCTTAGACAAGCAAGGTTCTTTGGAAGAGCACTGTTTTTTTTTCTACTCTATGCACTAATGCCAGTGCAGTGTTGGCATTAATACAACACTTATTTGTTATCTACTATTGACTGACTGAGGTCCAAATTTCCAGACTTATCTTTCTTCTGAGGCCCTTCTGATTGGACTACAACAAGGGCTGCACAAAATAGATAAAATATCAGTACTGCGATTTTACAGCTACATACTGTATTAGTGAGGCCTTTCAGTATATAGTATAAAGGGTCCACATTAGCTTAAAGTATGTAAGTATTGTTAAAGCTTCAAAATATATGATCACTCCTTACAGTCCATATTTGCAAAGTAAGCTTTAAAAATGGCTTGTTTCAAACCATAGGTTTTGACATCACAAAATCAACACATTTACATATACATACTCCTACATAACAACCTCATACATAACTCCTTATTTAGTCTACAGCAGTTTAGCCCCACAAACCCACATTCAAACTGAATGAAACATCATATTTCAATGAGCCTCTAACAAAGATCTCATTATTCTAGACTTCCAGTTTTATGGACACACCAAACTAGATGCAGTTTTTTAAAAAAACCCTTACAATTAAGACTTTATTAACTTTTTTTGCAATAAATAATAATGTTGGAATCTGTGAAATGCAATGGTTTAATATTTTTCAGTTTTCCTTTTATAAAATCTAACTCAATCCCTAACCTTAATTGTATATCATTACAAACAGCCAAATACCCCAATAATATTTATATTTGTGTTTGTATTGAGCTGTTTGTAGTTGTATTTGTACTGAGCTGTTTGTGCAGTCACATCACAAATGCAAATTTTACATGGCATAGCACTCATTTTTAATATTTCACATGGATGGATGAAGTGAATTAATTGGAAAAATTAGAGGTGTAAATGTTTTACTGTGTTCAAGACAATAAACATTTGTTGTTCAGACAATGGCAAGTGTGTGTTGTTGTCATAGTATTTGTTATCGAGCATGGTGATACTATACATGATAAGTCAAAAGTCCTGTAAAAAAAAAAAAACTACCTGGGGGAGGTCTCTTTCTGAACATTTCCACACCTCTGACGTTCTTCCGCTCCGTCCCATGGGAAAGTCTAAACACACACACACACAAAGAAGGACAAACCACACTGTCAATTGGATGTCAAGGGTAAAACTGGGAACGAATGACTGCTCACTCAGGGAAATCACTGATATCTAATCCCTCTGAGCTACAGCACAAGTCTGTCAGCTAAGTCTCAGTCGAAGTCACTGTTTCATGGGCTGCCTGTTTCCTTCTCTATTATCCAAGATAAGTAATACTTGTGTTTTATATTTAAAAAATAAACGTATTAATTACCGGTTGAGCCTGGTTTATCACTTGCAAGGTGCAACACACAGTAAAGATGGGAGAAAACAAAAATTAGTACAGTGTAGTATTAGTACAATATTTTTGGCACAAGATTAAAAAGATAAAACAGTACTGAGCATCAATCAGTATTTATTAATTATATTACATAATTGCCTAATTTATTTAATATACTATTATTTTATTTGGTTAAGTGTGTCCACAATGACAAATAAGTCACCTTCACTTCACATTCATACTAGAATTGGGAACAGCCACAGAAGTGACAATTATGGGCCACAATCTGATATTATGGTGATTACATACAGTAACGTGTCTGCAGACACGTGGGGCAACTCTGACTTCCTTTTTGACTTTTTTCTGCTATGATGCAAAAAAAAAGAATTTTTAAAGGAAATATTGTGCCAATTTGTGGACCTCAGAAGCAATGCTATCAGAGTAGACATAATGTACCAAAATAAAGTTGTTGTTTTTTTTTTTAAAAACAACATTAAATCTAAAATGTTAAATAAATACTGTTACTCTGCAGCGCTGTATCAGAATAATATCACCCAAAAAAAATGTGATTCTATATTATAACAATTTGATCTCCCAATACTGTCCAATACTGCTCTTTTTCTCATGGTTAAGCAAAAGATGAAGTAATGCCAATGCTGGAAAAGATGGTCTGGCATAGCTGTTTCATATGCTTTTGCTGTCCTCTAAAGCTCTGAGAATGACCAAGCCCTCTGGCTTTCTTTTTCTAGCAAGAGAGCTTGCAGACAGCTCTGGGCTTTCTGCCTGCACTGTAACCAGCACAAAACACAAGACATGACAGTAGTCAGAATTCAAATAGTGCCCAGGAGGGAAAAATGCTCCTCAGAAACAGAAGACCAGGCTGGAAACAAAAAAGGTGTTTTCTACAACAATGGGACTTTACTTGCTATTGGAAGCACACACCCACAACACATTTAATGAAAGATTGCATGTGTTCTTATGTAAAATTACAAGTTTTGTAAGTTTGCCTACTTACTTTATGGAGAGGAAATTGTAGTGCCCAATTTCTGTTTATTTGTTTAGCATATTGGGGAAAATAAGTATAGTATAGTATCATTGTGTCATGTGTTATGTGTCATTATGCTGTCATTTACACTGGTGATGCTGTGGACATGTCCTCACATCTTTTTGTGTCATTTCTCTCTTTAAAATATTGTAAATTTCATTTACACCAATTTTTGAGACACCCCCCTCAAGATTGACAAAGACCCTCACCAATTATAGGAGACATAAAACCACAGATGTGTTAAGCCTCATTTAGAGCACTACTCAATTTCATCCATTTCCATAAGCTTTCAGAAAATATGCACAAATGCAGAAGAAACAAACGCAAAGCACAGTGAAGCAGGCAGGTGCACATGCATTCAGTGTTCTAAACTGCTTTTCCAACAGCTTGGGTCGATGCATAGCTGCTAGCAAATGAGAAATATGATCACCGACCACCATCACACACTCAGGATGTGTTTTTTATATTCAAAGACACACCAGTGCCAGAAAAAAACTGGTAACCAACTCAAAAACCGGATACTGGCCATGCTCCAACAGACAGGTTGTTTAGACCTCAGAATCAATACGTTGGACATGGGATCAAACGCTGTCTAGTCACTCACAATCTCTAGATTGTGCAGGTCATATGACTGCACCGTGAGACATTGTATGAATGTACAGTACCCTGATCGGCCATAATATTAACACCACTTGTTTAATATTGAGTAGACCCCTCATGCTGCTGAAACAGCTCTGACTGTGGTGCACTGTGTGTTCTGACCCCTTTCTATCAGTCAGCATCACTTTTTAAACCACAGTAGCTCTTCTGTGGGATCAGATCCTTACGCTCACAGATTTTTCCTGCATCCAGCACATCAACGTTAAGGACTGTTTACTTGCTAAATAATAAAGTATAAATATAGACCAGCACTACTATAAATAAACCATAAACCAAACAATCCATTTCTCTACAGCTGACAAGTGATCCTCTCAGTGATAGACAAAGGAGTAAATCAGATCGAGAGAGGCCACTCTGCTTGATCCTGTTTAACTACATAAGACATCCATATGACACATTTTTAGGAATGTGCAAATGCGTTGCAAGTTTCCAACAATACCTTCCCCTCGCCAGTCCAAACAGTCCATATATAAAAAAACTGAGCTGCAAAACGTCTCAGTCTTGAATATATTTTAACTGTGATGTCAGAAAAAAATAGTGCATTTAGATATGAGCCCATTCAGCTGCTTAACGATGTCTATTCATGTAGACATTACATTACAAGGTGGGCTTTGGCCTGGACTGACACAAGACACAATGCACAGACAACATATTATTGAGTTTTTTTTAAAGATATATTTATATATAATTTTGAGGGCTGGAAAATGGTTGTGTGATAAAATACATTAAAGGTACTTGAACCTGCACCATAGCTGACCCTCAGGGGGAAGAGAGCAAAGAAACATGATATAGGATCTTTAAGACAAGCTGCATGCTGTGTTTAATTTCAGGCTCTGGCCAAAAGAGGACGAGTAATTTCTCTGTTCAGTGGTAAACAAAGACATAAATTAGAGAGAGAGAGAGAGAGAGAGAGAGAGAGAGTGAACGAGAGTTGATTATACCTTGTTTTTGTTCTCTTCTCTCTCTTTAAACCACTTTTTCCAGTTCCTTGCCTGCATCTTTTGCCTCTTCCAACTGTCTCCTTCTCTATCTCTCTCTCACTCACTCTCGCTCTCTTCAAAGATCTAAACAGGAAGCAAGCAGCAGAGCAGAAGCATAATGACATTTGCTACAGGAAATTAAGCATTGCTCTTCTGTTCCTATTTCTCTTTATGTTTATTAATCCTCACAGCAATTCCTACCCCCTCCCCTCCACAGTAATTTCGATCCTGCGCTGGGAGGAATTATAAACTCGCTGGTTCTCCAAGCAACATGGAACAAAGCGCATTTCTTGGCTTAAAGTCAGACACTCTCTCGCTCTCACAGGAATGCGGAGGTCCAGTTTAGGTGCAAAATTCAATTAACCTGATGATCAACGTAACAAGACCCCTGAGCCTGAGGACGCAGTCTGACCAGCTAACGAACTCTGGTGCAGTGAAGTGCACATGTTCACCAGCAGCTTGCCAGTTTTTTTCATTAAGCTATGGTGCTACTGGCCTGAAAACCTAAAGCAAATGTTGACCTCGTTTTGATCAGGATTGAAAAAGAAAGTGTTCCAAACAAACGGCACAAACCACTGAAAACATTTTTAATGTAGTGAGTAAAATATCCCCAGTTCATATCATCCATATGTGGAAACTAAAATAGACAAAAAATTAGACAGCTGGGCTCTATGTCTCCTGCTTAAATTAAAGACAGTTGGGCTCTACAGTGATTCTTACAGCTTGCCAAAGAACTAGTGGGTCATAGACATGTGGCTAGGTATTAGCTTTGCTTTCATTGAAGTTAAAGGAGCCGTTATAAAGGTTTATAGCCATATCTTTAAGAGTCTGAAAGTGGCAATAATTCAAAGAATCTGCATAATTAAAATATGTAAAAAAAATTCTTAGAGTCAGAGCAGTTCACAATGCTTATTAAAGGAACCAGACAACTAAGACGACTCTCAAACTCTCAGGCACCTAAGACAGTCCTTACGGTAGTTCTGCAGTAATGTTTTTGCCTAAATTGTTTTTAATTTAATCCTGTCATAGCAGATGGGGTACATGCATGGTGTGATAGGGCAAAATAATGCAAAATACTATTTTACCTGCTTACAGTTATTACTGGGAGAAAGACCATGGTATCTCACACTATAGGAGATTAAACATCATATTCCATGAACTAAATCATCAGCATTACATATAATACCTCTGAAGACATGTGTAGGAGTTAATTAAATGGCTGTATGAATTCCTTTTGGCATGACACAGAGCAACCATAACATTACGACCACCTGTCTAATACTGAGTAGGTCCCTCATGCTGCTGAAACAGCTCTGACTGTGGTGCACTGTGTGTTCTGAACCCTTTCTATCACAGTCAGCATCACTTTTTAAACCACAGTAGCTCTTCTCAGCACATAAGCCTGGCGGTCATGTACGAACTATTACTACCTGATAACCGACTGGATGGTACCCAGAGAATAATGTTCCACTTCGTTTTACTGTAGCACTTGTCAACTGGTTATATTGTAGTAGTTTTTGTAAGCACCTGGCGTATGTATTTATTGTAGTAGTTGTGGTCTGTTGTTATTTATTTTACAATGACGAGAAATGTGTTGGTCTTTCTTGTAGCACTAACTAAGTGTTGCCCTATGCAGTGCTAATGCTTGATTGTTTCCTCTGTCCTGGAAGTCGCTTTGGATAAAAGCATCAACCAAATGAATAAAGGTAAATGTAAATGTCTTCTGTGGGATCAGGCCAGACGAGCTAGTTTTCACTCCCCACATGCATCAGTCAGCCTTGGGTGCCCATGACCCTGTAATCAATTCACCAGTTGTCCTTTCTTGAATCAATGTTGGTAGGTACCAACTGCTGCACTTCTAGAACACTCCACAAGACCTGCTGTTTTGGAGATGTTCTGACACAGTCCTCTAGACATCACAACAAGGCCCTTGTCAAAGTGGCTCAGATTCATACACTTGCCCATTCTTAGTGCTTCCAGCACATCAACTTCAAGACCTGACTGTTCACTTGCTGCCTAATATATCCCACCCACCTGACAGGTGCCATTGTAATGAAATAGCTAGATATTCAGTGTTATTCAGGTCACCTGTCAGTGGTTTTAATGTTATGGCTGACTGGTGTATATAAATCAGCACTACTATAAAGAAACCCTGTTTCTCTACAGTTGACCATTTCACCTCAAACCAGTTTGCCTAAACTGAGCAGAAACTGTGCAGGAGTTCCCCTTGCCTCCTTCTCTTATTCAATTTTTACTAATTCTCCTTCCCCTTTCATCTTTCTTTCTCTCTATTCCCCATTTTTAAATCTTTTTTTTCATTCTTTTATTGTGGTTATCTGTTTTTCCTATCTCTCTTTTCCCTCTCCATATCTCTTCATATCTCTTTTTTCAGTTTTTCATCTCTTTTCCTCCTTGCTCTCTTTTTTCCTTGTCACACATTTGACCCTTTTCTTCTCTTATGTTTCCCTCTATTTTTCTTTCTCTCATTTTTCCTCTCTTTCTGTTTAATCTTCACTTTTCATTGTGTTTTCTCTTTTTCTTTTCCCATCATTCTTTCTTCTTGCTCTCTACTTTCCCCCCCTGCTTTAGTCCTTTCCGATTTCTCTTTTTTCTCTGTATGTCCTTCTTTTGCCATCTCTTTCTATAAATTGTCCTCTTATTATTATTATTATTATTATTGACATTATGATGATTATCATCAAAATAATTTTTACACAAGATTAGTTGTCCTACCAACCATTTAGTCATGTCAAAAACATTTCAAAGATTTTGCTATAAAACCGACTTGAACACACGTCCAGGTAGCACAGAAATGTTGTGACAGATTTTAAAATGTCGTTTAAACGTCATTTATGTGTGGTGTGCGTAACCGAAGTTGGTTTTAACGTCAAAAATATTAGTTTACGGAATCGATGGCTGCGTCCCCAACCACATGGTTCCAGACTTTACCTACTACACTACTGAATGCACTGCTAACTGGGGAGGACTTTTTTTACATGCTATCTGGTGTGTTAGTTTTGCCGTTTGGGACGCACTCGAAGCTGAAGCTGACGCTAATTGCCGACCACTCAGTACCTTATCAGGTCCTCCTCCTGCAGTCAGGCGCTGACGTTCAACGGCATCCTTCACATTTTTGTCCAGTTTCGTCCAGGTTGTTTGACCTTTGTCCCCACCAGTTTAAAGCCACAGAGGTTGTCCGTCGCATGTTCTTCTCTCCACTGTCATTACAGGCTCCCCTGGCGAAAGAGTAACGGTTATCTAGAACGCTGCCTGACTCAAGAGCCAGAGACCAACACAGGGGGGCGTGGCCTCGGTGAAAAAGGGGCGAGACTTTAGCCAGAAGCACAATACAGAGACAAGGCGGGCAAGAAGGGTCTTACATATATGTAGGTTAAAGAGAGAGGGGAGTGACTTTTAAATTAATTTACGATAAAATAAGTAATAATTTTACGTTTTTGTGTCTTATTAAAAAAGTAGATTGGTCACACAACATGTGGGCGTGATTTTTGCTAATGGAGGCGGGTTTAAATTTCGCGTTACCACGTAGAGAGAGTGGCTTTAGTGTCCGCCCCTACTCCTAAAGAAATATGATTATTGTATGAATAAATAAATATTTAAATGTGAAAAATCAAGTAAACAAATCACAGTTATTTACCTAAAAGTTAAAAAAGTTACAAAGACTAGATAACTAAATAGCAGTCAACACATTTTTGATCATTTAAAAAAGCCGTCCATTAAAAATCTTCCATTACCTTTTGAAATCATAAAATATTATCTATATAACATATAGGTCATTAAATCTGACCATGAGCAAAAAGGAAATTCAACCTAAACAGTCGCTTCAAAAAGTTTTGCTTGGTATGTGTTCCGTGCTTGCCCTCTATTGGCGAAACTGTGTATTACACGCAACTGAAGTAGGGGGCAAGCCTATTAATTTCGTGCTTATGTCTATAGGTCTAGATATTCTCACTACAAAATTATCCTTTGTCTTGGCCACGTTTGAACAGCCCGAGTCTGAGCATTTTAAATAAGGGCAGATGCACATAAGCTGAGCTTGTACCAGACTTTACAGAGATCAAATAAATCTAGCAGTCAGTAAGAGACAAGAGTGGAAAAGGAAAAAAGCACAAAAACAATGAAAGTGAAAGTGACTTATTTGTCATTGTGAACACACTCAAACACACAAAATAAACCACAAAGAAATGTGACCTCTGTACTTACCCATCACACGTGCACACATGGAGCTGCGGGCACCTATATGAAGTGCCTAGGGAGCAGTGTAGTGGGACAGAACCTTGCTCAAGGGTACCTCAGCGGTACCCGGGCCAGGACTTGAACCTGCAATTTTCTGTTCACAAGTGAAAAATCCTAATCACTGAACCACCACTGCCCACACCCCTGAGCTTCATTCATTAAGAAGAAATCTCTTGTTAAAACTCACTTACATAGTTTTCACAAAGATTCACAGATGTTATTTTAGGTAAGAACAGAACTTATGCACACTCACAAGCACACTTATGCACTTTTAAGTGCAGATGCATTTGTGCAAAATTGTGAATCTAAAATAGACACTTTAAAGGACCATTCTGAAGATCAAAAGTAAAAATAAGTTAGGAAGATGTTGATGAATGAAACCTAATGTCCAGTTAAACAAGATCTATTCATGAGTTTAGTACAGTGTGATGCACAATGTTTGGGGGAAAAAGAACCTGGAACAGAATATAAAGCACAAAAAATGTGCTTTTTAAAAAAGACATCTTGACCCACTCACAGGGCAAAATGCCCATTCTACCTGGGGTAAGTGGTAAGGCTCAATTTATCAGACTTTTATAAAACTGATCACGTATCTGTGCTTCATAATTCCAAGTCTTTGCCTTAAAATGTGTTATTAAAGCACAGCATACAAATGATATTTTAAGTGATACTGAAACATTCAGCTTTTAACTGGTGAGTATAAATAATTAGACAGAACTGAACAGGTGTTACCTATTTACCACTATAGCTAGACTCTTACGCTAATGGAAGCTAGGCTGCATCATGAAACCGTAGAGAAAACTTAATGAAGAAAATCTCACGGAATAATTTGTATTGGGTGTTATGTTAAGGTGTCTTTTCTGTTTCTTGTCCATGAGTAACGTTTCAACCTCCAAGGTCAAACTATACAATTTAAAAGTAAAAACAAATCTGAATGAATTAGTCATTCAGCAGATGTTTGGAGATTGGGCCTAATGGTGATGTTGATGAGAATATGTCTCAGAACCAGGTCAGTATGTAGAAAGGGGGGCTTGAACTAAAACATTTGGGAACTACTAGTGTAAGCATTGATCTGATCATCAGAAGATGATGAGTTTGAGAGTCCAATAATCATCATTTGTTGTTGAGTGGGTAGGATGGCCCTCCATCTCTCCCTCCACTCAGTGCATTGATAGCCAGGGTGGACAACTGTCAGCTAATGTAACAGAATTGGTGGTCAGCATTCTCATCCAACTGCATTACACTGTCCAATCACATTGCATGAAACGCGGTGATGCGGCAGGTCACATAAGTAGGAAGAATCTGTTTGTTTTTTTCCTTCCTGGTGAGTAGAATTGGACACGACTGAAAAGGAGGCTAATTTCAGGAAAAATGAAACAGACATTAAATTAGGTATATCTTTATTTAAGATGAGTGCTATCACATATAGCAATACAAATGCACAGCCAGAAGCTATGGAAAAAGAATAAAACAATCAAAAACAATAAATAAACTGAGCCACTGATTTTTAAGAATAAAGCCGCAGTTAGTAATAATCTGACTCTGTATCGAATTTAATAATAAATTCACAGATTCAACAAGTTTAAATATTATATTAAACAATATAAACATTTCAGATGAATGCACTTTACTTCCCTGCTTATAATGTCTATGTGGGTTTTATGTCATTTAATTTTTAATATGATGGTTTAAAAACAGGCTGTTTATTGTTACTGCAGCTTTAAAACTGATATAGGTAAATGACCTCTGTTCTAACTGGCTGCCCTGTATAGTGCTTTGTTTAAACAGCACTGTGAGCTGAAATGCTCTTTCAAAATGTATTGAGAATGGGTGGTGCTGAACTGCTGTGGGCTGAATGGAAACATATATGTAAAATCTGTTTTGGGACTTCACAGGACTGGCTCCTTTTGCAGCTTAATTTGCATATATGGACTTTTTAGTGAATTATTTTGCAGCTTACAGCTTTTGCATAATGCATTAAAATATTTTATTTTTAAAAAACAGAAGAAAATTCCATGCTATGAGCCCTTTCAAACTAAATGACAAGCATGACATGTATAAGCTTATTTGACTAAAATGACAGCTAACTCCACCCACCCTGTTCTACAGGGACGGAAGGAGCTCCCGCGCACAGCGATGGTAGAAATAAGACAAAGTCTCAGTTTAAAACAGAAAACCAAAGGCTAGTTGAGAAACGTCTGAAGTTTCCACTACAACGACGCCACTTTGATGTGAAACACATCTTTTTCCTCCAGAGCCTTAACATCTGTAGACTCCATGAGCTCTGATGGACCTGGGACCTGTGGCTCAAGCTCTGGGAGGTGCCACTGGATAAAGACTAGGTAGAAACAGGAGCCCAGCACCGCCCCTACCAAAGGAGCTACAAGCGGCACCCAGAAGAAGTAATCGAAGCACCTGCATGAGGAACACGTTAGGGAATGTGAGCAGATACATTCAACCACACTTTTTCTTTTTCTTTCAGAGTAAAACAAACATTTTTAATATGACAAACTTTTGAGCAACATCAGACTCACGTGAAGACCTCAACGCCCCAGCCTGCTGTAAAAGTGAAGAGGCGTGGCCCCAGGTCACGGGCGGGGTTTATTGCTCCACCGCAGTTGGCGGACATGGACATGGCTATACCTACAACGACAGCTGCCACGATGGGGGGGAGCAAGGCTTCAGGAGCGGGCCGGTTCCTCTTGTCATTCAGTGGCAGGATACACAGCAACAGAGTGGCAGTACCAACCACCTGAAAAAAAGAAGCGCAGCGACAACAGATGTAATCACAGTTATTTAGAGTGCACTTGATGTGAAATGCTTCATTCCAGAGAAGCTTACTGACTCTTCACAGTGGTGGTGAATGGAATTAGCTCCATCACAGAAAGTGTTTACACAGCGGAGGGCCGGCACAGGGGGGGTGTTTTGTCTGTCATTTTCAGAAGGTGTGTGTGGGGTCAGGGGGGCAAGTATATTTTTTTAACTTTGAAAGTGGTGGGGATAAAATGACCCTCAGTAAAAAGTGGTGGGGACATGTCCACAGAGTCCCCACTGTAAATGACACCTATGCTAACTACCAATTCTGTTAGCATGATGGGGGGAGAGGGTGAGCCACCCAGCCTACCCAGAGAAACTCATAGCGTGGCTGTGGCCTGGGACTTAACTAGCAGTTTCCTGATGAAAGGGCCAAAAGTTCAGCCACACAGGAGGACCTTTAACATTTAGTTAATTAATTTTGTGTATTTTACTACATGGTGTCAAGTTCAGTGAATGACAGTTGTTGGTCATTTAACAGGACTCGTATATTCATATGTGTAAATCTGTAAATATGTTAAATGATAAAAAGATAAATTATTAAATTTCCAGCACATTCAGCATTAGTCACGAATGGAAGTTTCCTTCCAGCTGTAATATACTGGAGCACCTGATTTGGGAAAGAGACTGACTGGATAAATGTTGGAATGTATCTAATAAATGATGGTAATATGATTATTCATTATATTTACTCAGTAAAGCGCTTCACTCTGCAATGTTTTCATTAAAAACGTAGATGATGAAAGCTGTACAGTAACAGTACTCTTTAATCATTTCAGGTATTTATGTTGACACTGATATAATACATTTGAATCCCTACAGAGATGATTCCATAATATTGCCGAAAATACATGTATTTATCACCATGACACTTTTCATGCAGTTGAACATCCTATACCTGAAATCTTTAAAACTGAAAAATGTGATTTACAAATTATATCATTTTAATTTCCAGTGTCTGAATTCGGTTTCTGGTTCAAATTGGGTAACAATGAGTCCCAAGAGTATTTGGTGCAGCCAATGTAAAATGTGAAGCTCCACAGTAGGCGACAACACATGACCTCCACATTACCAATCGAATGCCAAGTCACCATCACCTGTGTGTCCTCACAGTTCATCAATACATCAATAATTATGAAATTGTGGAAAACCTCAATGTTTAATCAATATTACTAAAGAAGTGGGTCAGTGGGTCACAGTGAATAGAATAGAGTGGAAATGTTTAACCCAGTAAATTAAATGACACGGTATAAAACATTAACCAGAAACCACGCCTTACACTGGCTGCAGCCAGACTGACCGTTAAAGTGCAGAATGGCCTGCAGTGGAAGGGGGTCATTGAAGGAGCTTGTGCATGTGGAGTATCTTATTCCACAGTAATGGCACTGTTCACTCTCTCTGACACAGTCTCTCCGCATGATTATGACAAGCTTGTAAAGTCAGAAAAGTTGGAAATGTGCTCACAGTGCTGCATTGCTTATAAATACAGAAAAGGGCTTCTGTTAAAAGCCTAAAATAGTGTTACACGTCAATTTAAAATATATATTTGGTATTTTTACACAGTTGATGCATATGTGCCCTTTCCTGAATAATACTGCAATAAATAAAATGCCGCTAACGTTGCCGTCCCATTTTGACAGTACTGCGCGATTTTGGACGCAGCCCTTGAGGCTCCATCTCAAACGGCTCCCTACCCCCCTATGTAGTGCGCTCTATAGCTACGATATCTACACTCCAATGGTGTTCTGGTTGTCAGGCGGGATGGTTTTACAACTTGTGCTGAATACGACGTTTTGTTAGACGTTTAACACTGTGTTTGTGTGCAGATGCCGTAATTTCGTCGCCTTACCTACTGCACTACGCAGGGAGTATAGAGCGATTTGAGGTTTAGCCCTAGAGACGTCGTGACTCGTCATCCACCATTTTGGCAGGAGTAGTGGCGAAGCTAGCGCTGCTAGCCGAGAAGTTTTCGTCCTGACGGGACGTTCTAAGTGTTTAAAGCTGTCATGGTGGGCAGCTACTGTTGTGTTGTAAACTGTCGCAGCAGTAGCCATGACTGCCGTGGGAAAAAAATCAACAACGGCTTCTCATTTTACCGATTTCCTTCGTGGCGCCAAAACGAGGGAACCATGGTTTCAGAGGTGACCAAGAGGCGCCGAATTGCATGGGTGTCCGCCGTAGGACGCCCCAACATCACATTTTCACAGATTTCGGCGGCGATGAGAGTGTGCTCGCGTCATTTTCAATCAGGTAAACAATAAAAAAAAAACGGTTCACTCAACCTCATTTACGACTTTAAGCTCCACTGTGTAACTTATTTAGCTACTTTAGCCCTCAAAAGATGCAGAACTGGGTTTATGCCTGCGGCTAAATCTCAAATGATGCCCTGCTCCCTATGCAGTGCACTACGTAGGTCATGAAACAGTAGCTCGTGGCCACAAAGAGTTACAACAGGGAGTCATGCAGCTTTGATTAGATATTATTACCTTTTTGTAAATTTCTGATTGAAATTATAATAATGCACAATTTGTGTATAGAAACAATTATTTTATGACCTGCGCATAAAGTGCAATGCACTACATAGAGAGTAGGGCGCCTTTGAGATTCAGCCTATATCTGAATTGATGGCACTAAAACTACATTTCCCAGCAGCCCACACTGTCCTGTCTGGCGCCCCCTTTCATGAGCTGGACCTGGAAATTCATGCATAAGTAGTTTTATGCAGACTTCCAGCTCTCATTCATAGTAGATAAATTCATAACTTTAAAGTGGAATTTAAATTTAGAACAGACGTGAAGTTCTCCATATCAAAGAGGAAGTGGACAATCCAGACTGTAATCAGCAACGGTACAAGCCAACATCTGTTATCAACATCTGCTATTAAAACTACTCTGCCAGGGAAAAAACTAGAAGTTTTTTTGTACTTTTATCAGTTAAATAAAGGTTCAAGAGAATTAGCAAATCATTCACGTTAAGAAATTCTAGAGGTTAATAGTCACTCAAATCTTGTCAGTTTAAACACCCCAAAACTTTCCTCAACCACTCAAACTGCATCTTTAATCAGGAGGCCAAGACTTGTGGATGGTGTAGGACCCAGCATGACTGTGAGTTGGAGGAGTTTGCTTGTTTGTTTGTTTTTGCTATTTCAAACTATTCCTTTAAACATTTTGTGACCAAAGCTTTGCATCCAAGGAGAGCCTGGGCAGTGTCAGGAATGTCTGTCTAATTTTCTTACATCAGAAAATCTTTATTGTATTACCTGACCTGAGGATAGGTGAATTCACACACCACAAAATTCGGCCAAGATTTCAGGCGCGATGTCTAATGCACTGTAACAGGCCTTAATCATACAGGGCTGTTGTTATGTCACAGTCTACAGCATGAATTCCTTTTTGTGTTCACAGGAAAACCAGCGTATGAAATGCTGGAATCACACCAAGACTGGGCACCGTCGTTACATTTGGGTCAAATTGAAGCCAAGAAGAAAACCGAGACGAAGCCGTCAGCACGCCGGTTAAAAAGGAAACAACCGAGAATGACTGACAAACATACCTCAGAGACTATAGAGTCAGTCACATCCCAGACTGCACAGTGTGCCATTGGAGAGTGGCCAGAGGCTGCAGAAGGTGAACCTGCACTCAAGTTGGAGAAGGAATACGATCCTTGCGAGCTAAACGGCGCCAGTACCAAGCATCTGCTGATTGAAAACAGGGCTCTAAAGCCGGGAGGGAGGGCTGAATGTGGTTTTTGCAAGTGCATGAGCGCTGAAGTCAAGAGGCTTTCTGAAGAAAACAGGGAGCTGAAGCATGAGCTTGAGAAAAGGAAGATGAAGGAAGAATTTTTGAAAGAGGATGACGTTAAAGTCATGTACTACACTGGCCTTACAAGCTTTGCTGTTTTGATGGATGTGTTAAACCATGTTATGCCCTTCCTCCCTCAAACAGACCAGACACTGACACCGTTTCAGATGCTTTTCTTAACCCTTATACGTCTCAGGCTCGATCTGCCAATCCAGCACATTGCTGACCTTTTCCATATAGACCTCAAAACCGTTTCAGCCACGTTTGTTGACACCATTCATATCCTGCATGCACGACTCTGTCCTTTGATAGACTGGCCAGACAGACCTTGCTTCATGGCCACCATGCCCACTAAGTTTGCCGAAGCCTTCGGGGACAGAATTGCAGTTATTTTGGACAGTTTTGAAATATCAGCCGAGGACGTGTCCCACCCGAAAGCTGGAGAGCCATTTTCCTGCTACAAACAGCCTTGTGCAGTAAAGTACCTCATCGGCAGTACACCAACAGGAGTTATTTCTTTCGTTTCCAAGGGATGCAGAGACCGCGGCAGTGACAAGTTTATGGCAGAGAACAGTGGCCTTCTGGACAAACTGTTACCTGGCGATTTGGTGCTGGCAAATTACGCTTTCGATGGCGAGGACAGTGAAGGTATTGCATGCGCCGAAGTGAAAATTCCTGCCGAAGGACGCCGGCAGTTAGACGTGAAGAATGCAGAAGAAACGCAGCAGATAGGTCACCTCAGACTCCACGTGGAAAGGGTGATTGGCAGCACGCACAATAAGTACACTATGTTACACAAGGCCGTTCCTGACAGTTTGCTGCATCCTTGTGAGGGAGAGGAGATCACGCTGCTTGATAAAATTGTTACAGTATGCTGTGCGCTGACCAACATGTTTCCTAGTGTGGTTGTACAGTATGATCCCAGACACGAATGATATGCTTTAATACCATGTACTGCTTTAAAGAGGAATTCCTCTGATTTTTCAGAATTTCAGCATAAATAAATTATTAAGAAACAAAGTCATTGTCAGTGGTCTATGAAACACTCCATCCTAGAGGAGAAAATGGTATGGTTATGGTATAGTACCCAAAGCACCCTATTTTCCCCCGAAATGTGCAACTGCTTTGCTATCAACACTACATACACTGATCAGCCATAACATTAACACCACTGACAGGTAAAGTGAATGACATTGACTCTCTAGTTATATCACTAATTACACTGACACCCATCAAGGGGGCGAAACATATTAGGCAGCAGGTGCACAGTCAGTTCTCGATTTTGATGTGCTGTAAACGGGAAAAGTGGGCGAGCGTAAGGTCTGAGCTACTTTGACAAGGGCCTTACTGTAATGGCTAGAGTGGGAGCATCTTCAAAATAGCAGCTCTTATATTAGTATTTGCAATTGTCTTGAATAAAGCACACAAGTTATCACCTCCAGATCTTGTCGGCTTAGATGGTTTGAATAGTGGTTGTTTTTTTCCCCTGTTTGTGTTGTTGGGTGAGCTAAACTGAAATAGACTAATGGTTAGAGCTGTTCTACTGTAGTTTGTAGAGGTGTATTGTCTGTGGTAGGCTGCAATCAACAAGCCAGAGTTATTTACAAATAACATAACCAACTAATGAAAATCAGTTTTTTAAGGGGAATACTTGACTTAAAAGGGAATTCCATCATTTTTTAAAAATCTGCTTAATATTATGGCCATTAATGTATGGAAAAGCATACAGTGAAAGCAGCATTGACTATACATGGAGAAGTGAGTCCAGTCACTTTATTATGAAGGTTCTCACTATCTGAAAGTGATCTGTAGGCACTGTTTAGCACTTTGGGTGCTTTTTCTCTGAACCTTTTGTTCAACGTGTCCCAAAGTCACCTATAGCCAGAGGTCATACAAAGCACTGATGTGATGCTCCTGCTATGGTTCCTTGTGCACCACTGACCTGATCAAAGAAGTTGGTCTGCAGGGACAGTCCTTCACTGGGGTATGTGGCAAAAATGGTAGCAGTTTCATTTGGTCCGGTCACGGTCAGAACTCCCCCACTATACTCCATTATGGCATCTAGAGTAAAGGTGGAGGAATTTAGAGCGACGTCTGATTCTGCATTTCTGAACAGTGATTTTGCCCTTCTGAACGATGATTCTAAACTTTTGAATACTGATTCTAAACCTCTGAACAGTGATTCAAAATTTCTAAACAGCAATTCTAAACTTTTAATACTGGTTCTAAATGTTTAAATACTGATTCTAAACTTCTCAGCAGTGATTCTGCACTTCTGAACAGTGATTGTTAACTTCTGAACAGTGAGTCTAAATTTGTAATCAGTTATTTCAAAACAGAGATCCTAAACTTTGTATAAAGTGGTTAAAAACATTTGAATGGCTGTTTATAGCTTTATAGACTTTCTCACTATGGTGCTGGCCTCACCGTAGTACATGAAGTAGACGACTGCAGAAGCCAGGTAGGCCCCCAGCACCTGAGAGAGAGAGTAAGGCAGAAGCTTCCTCCAGGGAAGATCACCCAACACACAGAAGCTCAGAGACACAGCAGGGTTCAGATGAGCTCCTGAGGGAGAGAAATGGATTTTAGCTTTCCAGATTAGTTGACCATCATGATCTGATATAACCCATTACACTTTGGCCTCAATTACAAGTAATAATGATGATATAATGATGCAGAGAGAGAGAGAGAGAGAGAGAGGGAGATTAAAGATAAGATAATAAACAGAGTTTATGAGATGTAGAAATGAACATAATGTGTAATAAGTGATTACAGAACATTACGTTGTCATGTGGTTATTTATTAATTTACTTTATAAGCTGAAATGGATAATTAATGAGCTATAAAGCAATTTTCAGCATTCCTTAATAAGACCCACACTACTGTTTAGAATTTAATATTTCTACCTTATTTTTAATTAAAATGCCATAATAAAATACAATTAATAAAAAATTAACTTTTAATACTAATATTCCCAGTCTGTCAGTATTTCTTACTTTCTTCTTGTAGTTTTCTTACTGACAGATTAGAGATTGGAGTTTTCTTTGGCTCACCTGACACTCCCATGCAGAGGTACATGGCAGACATGACCCCCACACCGAAGCTCAAGTTGGCTGACAGGTATTGACCCTTCATATCCCGTCCGATCTTCACTTGCGCTGCACCAGAACAGCCGAACAGCTGGAGCAAAAGGCAGAGGGTCGAGAGATCAACACTGTTCTATTGCAACCTCATATGCAAGGGGCAGCTTCAGACAAATAATTCCAGCCATTCTTCTTGGAGTTTTGGCCCCCAATTTGGTTGTGTCCAATTCCCATTCCTTATGTAGGTCTAACAATGTAACCAAACTGAAAAGACATGAAGTGCCACCACACTGGACAGCTTAAAATGCTTGGAGTAAAACTCTAACTGCCAGTTCATTCAGCGTCATGTTGACGCTAGCCAACCCACATGATGGTGATAGTAATATGGTTTAGATCTGTTTTGCTGCATATGGGCTGGGAAAGTCAAAGTCCAGGTCAGAACCTAATAGAAAAGTTGTGATAAGACCTAAAATGAATAGTTCATTTAACATTCCAGAGTTGAAGCTGTTCTGTATATACACCCTCTGACATCTAATTAATGCCATTATTTTACTTGCTTTTACTTGCATAAAAAATTATTTGACAAGTGATTTCAGACTGAACAGTGGTGTGTACTGTTTATCTCAAAGTGTTAAAGTTCATGCAGTGCACATTACAGCATGTGTTCAGCTTAACAGTGGGTGAACTGTATTGGAGATACACAAGTCGCACTCTCAGCACCATGCTATAGATAACACACAGTGTGATAACACACATATATATACATACGTACATAAAAATGCAAGTATTACCAACTTTCTGTGCTACACATCCACCCAGCCAAAGCCAAGTCTTTACTGTAGCAAGCTAAATGTTCTACAGTGTCAGAATGGTCATGTTTTCCTATCGTTTTGGGGTCAGGTTTGTTTCATAAGGGGCTGTTATGTGAGGTTAATGACCATCTGAACTCAGTGATAAACGACAATATACTAATAAACTTGTAATATAAAGTATACTAATCACTGGACATTTGCTACTAATATGCACGGAACCAGGACACTATTATCATTTAACAAAAATCAACACCACATCATCAACAGCTAATTGTCAGCCATGTTTTTTCATAACCTTTTCAAATGATTCTTAAACCTCAGTACAGTGTTTCATCTTGCACACATTTGCCATCACTCGGCTTTACCACATGAAAAAAACCCTTTATTCAGATCATTCCAATGTTATTAATACAGACGTCCAGTATTCCCATCACAGGAGTCTAAGAAAGTAACATTAGCACCATTCTTAAATATGAAAACTTATTTGTCATTGTGAACACACTCAATCACACACAAAATGCACCACAATGAAATGTGACCTCTGCATTTAACCCATCATATGTGGAGCAGCCAGCAGCTATCCAAAGTGCTTGGGGTGCAGTGTGGCAGGACAGTACCTTGCTCAATGGTATCCAGTGCTACCTGGATTGGGACTTGAATATGTAACCTTCTGTTCACAAGGGCAAGGTCCATTAAGGCCAGTGCTGTATAGTCGTAAGCCATCTGGGAAGCTATTTACCAAACCTATAGTCAAAGAATCCTAGTATTTTCAATTCCCACATAATGACTAGTTTATCTAATCAATCCTTTGTTTAATAGAATTAGGAGCTGCTGATTGAGACCATGGCTGGAACCAAAACTGTCTTCTTCTAAGCAATTTAACAAACTTTTAGAAAAAACTTTACTGGTTCCTTGGATCATATTGCCTTGGACGCCTGCATACACATTAAAGTGTGCCAAATTATGTCAAAAAGAAAGAAACAATTACCTAAAAATAAATCTAAGGCTTTTTAACAGCAGCAATGATCAAATTTAATGTGATGCATTATGTGCAACATAATACTTGCTGAAATGTATTGCAGTGCAAACACTGATTTCTGAAAATGAGGGATTATAAACCTTTTGACATTTTAAATACTGTGATTTTAAACATTGATAAGAATATCTGTAAAATCAGTAAAAATTAACTTTAGCCCAGTTTACTTATTTTACAGACACAACCTTACAACTTCTAAGGTATGGTACTCATAAGGTATTTTTATTTTTAGAAAAAACACAAAAATTGTGTACTTTTGTATTGTCTATTGTCTGTATTTTTCCCCCCAAAATTGACCAAAAGATACTAGAGAAAAACTCACCAGAAGAACGAAGGTGCCGATGATCTCTCCCAGACACTGTCTGGCCAACTCGTTTTTTATCTTCATCCTCATTGTCACTTTCTTTACATTGACCACGATCTGGTTCTGCATGTTGTACCTGCTGGATTTCCTGTTCAGAAATGCTAAGAGACCACTCACTCTGTAGAGTCTTGCAGCTAGAAGTGAAATAAATCTTGCCCATTATCTTACACTTTGGCCTGATATTCTAAATATAAAGTCATTAATACTCATTACCCAGTGAGAGAAAAGGAGAGCATCTGCCCTGACGACCACACTATAATGTAATCACCTATATTAGCGATTAGGCGATTAGCCTTTGTAAAGCATTCCAGAGAGCATTACCATGTCGTATAGTTATTCAGTCATTATCTTTATGAGGTTAAGCTGACACTGGTGGATTCCATGGATCTGAGAGATAGCAAGCTTTTCTATGTGTTGTTCATTAAGTAGAGTTTAATTCTGTGTAATTCACCCGTTTATTTCTGAAAATATGTTTAATGTATGCTAATGTAATGATATCTTATAACAACTGGGGAACAATTCTATTGGTCCATTTAACTCGTGTTCTCAGGGAGTGTGCCGTGTTCTCAGGGAGTGTGCTGACCAACTGGCGGAGGTGTTTACCAGCATCTTCAACCTCTCCTTAAAACTGTCTGT
>JBBPDA010000041.1:711849-734874 GCA_037974385.1 Arnoldichthys spilopterus
AGTGCCCGGGCCGGGACTCGAACCTGAGACCTTCAGGTCTCAAAGGCAGTGTCCTAACCACTAGGCCTCCACTGCCCTTACACAGTCGTTTGGTTGTTCAGGGCTACATTTCACTACAACTTGTACATTTATAACTGTGTATGTGACAAATAAACAACTTTCAAATCAACAAATCTTAAACCTTAAAGGTAGAGATGGAGGCTCCTCACCAGAGAACCCAGGGCTGTGTGTGATGTCCATGTTGGAGATGTTTGAAGATGTTGAAGATTTGTGTGGTTTTACATGTTTCCTCTATTAATTGCTCATAAACGTCATAAGTGCCTTCAAAATGTGCTATCCAATCAGAGTAGGGCTGCTGAGGTGTGTGAACATTTGCTTAATTTCAGATGATGTTATAAACAGTTGTCTGTGCATGTAGTGGCTGAAGTTTTGATGGTTAAGTCATTTTAAAAGCAAGGACCTCAGTACTTAGGTCACTTAGCAACTTTGATCTGCAGTGCAGAGATATTTCAGATGTATCTTGACTTTGGTAATGGAGCCGTGTGCTTTGACCAACTGACCAACTTACACAAACATCTATAAAGGTTTATTTCAATAAGCCTGAGGTGACATTACATTGTCTGCGATGAAATGAGAATTCTCTAATGACAGAATTCCCTAATGACAGCAGAATTCCCTAAAGCAGCTCTTTGACCTCGTAGACTACGAGAGGCTGCTGTCATCCTTCTCCTTCATACTTCCATAACAAGATTAGCAGCATCACCGACTGTCGCAAGCCATTCAACACCTTCTCTATACTTCTTAACCTTCTGTGGTCATCTGACTCATTGAAGATGGTGATGTCTGCATATCAGCAGGAGGTTAAGTGACTGATGCTCTGATACAGTCTGAACAACTTGGAGCGAAAGACACTGTGGAGATGACAGTGGGTTTTAGAAGACATCCCTCAGCATTGCTCATCCTCCCAACTCACTTCTGTAGACAAGACAACACCACATCTTAGATGCAAAGTTTAAACGAGAAGCAGGATGGTGCATCTAAACTGAAATGTCTGATTTAGATTTTTGGGACTTGAAAGTGTGACTGTTGCACTTACTCTTTCTATGTACGTTTGTTCATTTTAATTATTGAAATGTTAGTTTTATGTGTGAGTTGTTGGAGTAAAGTCATGCATTTCATTCCAACAAGCGTTGCCTGATCGTCAGTAAGAACAGACCAAAAATGAATTTGGGGTCAGGACCTTCCACGTACAGGCCGAAGGAGCATCTCCAATTAATGCAGAAGCCTTAGGGATATCAAAGTAATTTGGCTCACCCTCTGTTCCCAAGAAGCAATTAAAATATTAGCAGAAGTTGTAATGGCATTCACACATATTGATATATAGGAGAGTCGTCTATGCATGAAATATTGAAAAGTTCCAGTAGAACTTTGATAATAATACCCAAGGCTACAATAACCAATTTACCAAGTGCAATTACTTCAAATGATATCCCGCCTCTAACTTAAATGAACAGCTTTTCTTGGCCATATCATCTCACAGATGAACAGCATGAAGTGTGTGCTGTACAGTTCCACACACACACACACACACACACACACACAACTCCACTTTTAGTTTGAGGGCGTGGGAACAGGTGTGAATCACTGTGATTTTGGGATTTTATTAAGTTTATCTTCAGGCCTGTGAAAATATATTTGTATTTGTGTCACAGAGAGGGGGGGGGCGTAGAGAGGGATAGGGAGAGAGAGAGATAGAGGGAGAGAGGTAGAGATAGAGGGAGAGAGGTAGAGATAGAGGGAGAGAGGAAGAGAGAGAGAGAGAGAGAGAGAGAGAGAGAGGGAGAGAGAGAGATCCCCTGAAGCTTTGCCCTGTGGCATTTTCTGACCTAAATTTACCTCTTTTCATCCCAGTTACAGTATTTCCATGGAGAACAATACGAAGGGCAGGCAGCCATTTTTACAGGCTGTGCCACACATTCAATCTGCATTTCAGACAAATTCAGCCCAAACTGTCTCTGACACACAGAGACGCCCCATACGGCTTTAATTCCACATGGACGCCTGAGTCAGAGGCATCAAATCACATTGTTCCTCTGCCCAGATCGTCCAACTGGGGGGCTACCTACAAAAGCCTGGATCTTTGTTTTGTTTTTTCATTGTGTACGTACACAGTGTTATATGTATTTAAAGGTAAATAAGTGACCAGAACACACTGAAAAACAGTTCACTGACTTTACCTGACTCAGACGTGTAAATCAGTTCCTCAGGACTGATATACTGTATTAATGGCAGTAACGACGCTGGAGTAATGTATTCAGTCATGTAGACGCGCAGTAGAATCATTGCTCTGTTTTCCTGGTGTGATAGTGATAGTGGAGTTATGATTTATGTTAAATCCTAATGTCAGAGTAAATATATCCAGAGATCTTCACTGTCATTGGCTGTTAAAGGACCATCACCTGCCACAAAAGAAGACGTCTTACACACTTTCAGTGACTCTGAATTTATTCTTAGGGACTTTCTTCTACATCCAACTGCATTAATGAATGATGTGATTCTTTAAATCTAACACAACGTCTTAAAGCTTTTACTAGTTTCAAAAGATCTTACTCTGACAAACACATGCCACAAGTTTACCTGGACTGCAGGATTTTACAATGATGGTAGTGATAATTGTCCTATCGCATGTGTAAGGACCTCAGTACTAGCAAAAGTCAAACTTGTGATGTTTTGAAAAGGAATTTTAAAGATGTTGAAGTGATCTGTGGAACAGTAATATTGGCAGAACAGGTCTAATCCCTGAAGCCGAATGTCATATCACCTCCATCATATCAATCTGCAGTAAACTCGCCCCATGATGAAATTCAGGGTTTCTGGGAGGAACGATCCCTTGTTCACGGAGGATCTGTCCAACCTGATCAGGAACAGAAATGCTCTAGTTCTGTTACAGGTCTTTCTGAAAATAATTTTAGTAAACTCAACTGAGATTAACACAGATGATATTTCTGAATTTTTTTGATGAGACTTCTGTATCTTCTGAGCCTCTGTGTTTTAAAACCCGTTCCTACTGTGGAGATCTGCAAATTCTGGCTACGGATTCAAAATAGTTTTCTGGATCCGACGACTTGGCTCCATAGCTTCTAAAACTTGCAGTTAATGATTTTACTGAGTCTATTGATCAGAGCCTTCAGACTATCTCCATTCCCAAAATTTGGGAAGCAGCTTAAATTCTCCCCTTATTAAAGGGCAGAGATTCCTCAGATTTAAATAATTATTTCTCCATATCCAAATTCTCTATTCTCACCCAGTTCTTTAAGTCATAAGTAAACTCTGAACTGAAACAGTTCTGAACTGTAATGTCTTAAATGAAGCTCAGTCTGACTTTAGACCATGTCATATTACCCATATTACCATAACAGCAGCTGTTTTGGTAAGTGATGATATTATCAGTGCCTTGGACAGAAAGCAGCACTGCTGAACTGCTCTGCAGACTTGATGCTGGTATAGGTGATAAGGTAGTACAGTGGTTCAGGAAGTAGTTTTAGGTAGAAATCAGTGTGTAACATAGTGATGGTCAGAAATCAAGCTTTAAGGACAGGAGTCCCCCAGGGTTCAGTTTTAGGTCCTGACTTTTTTCTGTTTTATAAATAAAGGACATTGGAGCTAAAGATGATTTTTTTATGCTGATGCACAATAATTTACTCGGATGTTTCATTTCTGAACCAGGCTGTCACTAAATATATGATCTTTTCTAGAGCTCGTTCACAAATTCTGCTGACATTCATATTGCTGGAGTATCAGTACTCGGGCGTTTGGTTGGATAAAAGGCTCTTTTAGAGAACGTATCGAGCACCTAGCGGAGAAACGAAAGGTCAGACTGGGTTTTTATCATAATAGGACCTGCCTTAGTTTAGCAGCGAGGGTAAAACGCCTTCAGGCAACATTCTTAAAGTTTTAAATTATGGAGACATTATTTATACGCATGCCTCTACACGTGACTGCCTCGACTCTGCGTGTCATAGCCCTTTACATTTTATAGTGAATTCAGTGTCCCGCACACATCATCGTGTGTTTTATGATCTGGCTCCTTCATTAAACCTGAGACAGCAGCTCTGGTGTGTTTTTATCTTTAAAGCCATTCTGAGTAAACTCCCTTCTTCTTTGTGTCTTCTGTCACCAACGGTTCTTATAAACCCCTCTCATCTAAATGGATGCTCTGCAGGGAACCCAGGATCTTCTCAGAACTGGGTAGAAGGTCTTTGTCCTGTTTTGCTCTCTGGTTGTGGAATAATCTGCATCTTAAAGACTCGTTTAGGGCTTAAGTCTGTTTTTATGTTTGATTTGATGTCCTGTAGCTTTGTTATGGTGAGCTTTGTTGACCAGGTCTCCCTTGAGAAAGAAATTTTAATCTGAAGAAAAGTCCTGAGTTTGGGTTTGGGTTTGTGTTTAAATAAAGAAATAATAAATCAATCAATAAATATATGGTGCATCTAATGTACGTTGTATACACATTAAGTGTCTTTGAAAACACTTCTGAACATTTTACTGCACAATGACTGTTACGTTTGCTTATTGAGAAAAATCTACATAAAATTTGGCTTTGGCGAAAGTTATAGCACATTTCAAATTTTAGCAGAAAACAGATTTATATGTTTGTAAAGAGGGACAACAGACACGTTAGTTTCCTTCTGAAGATCTGCTTCTTTATTTTCCCTTAGAAAAGCAACTAAGCATGACAGAGGGTGTTCAGACTTTTTCACACTGTAGACTGTACACATAGTTCACTCTGGCAGATGCTAATGTCTGTCTGTAGATGGTGAGATGGTAAAAGCAGCGTCTGTGTTCAGAGCCTTAACGACCTGCAGGTAATGAAGGTGTTTGATCCGGTGAGACAGGAAAGGTCGAGTGTTGTTCTGACCTTGCTGACCAGTAACCACAGAAACTTCTCATCCTCACATCTGACTGTGCAGTCATTGGGTGAAAATGTCAGGTGTCAGGGCCAGGCCCCCACCTCCTAACACCTGCGTATGTGTCTGTGTTACAGGACTTTGGTGTCACCTGCTGTCCCCTCAGCTGAGCCAAACAGGTGTCAGCTGGAGACAATGCTTCAGTGACAAAGCAGATGACAGTAGTTCGGGTTCCTGCATAAACACACCGGGCACTGTCAGAACAGAGGGAGGGAAGTAAACACAGCGCACACACACTGGTTGGTATTGCTATCTTTGTGAGTACATTCCACTGACTTCTGTAACACTACACTAACACCTAAACTCAACCCGACTTTAATCTTTAATCTTTTAAACACAGTCTGGTTCTGTGTGAGGATCAGCAGAATGTTCTCACTTCTACAGATTTACCTGTATTCATATCAATACAAGGACATTTGGTTACTTGTGTTAAATACATGTACACACAAACACACACACACACCTGACACATACTGTACTGAGTTCAATGCCCAAAAACTATTTATTTACCAAATGTTTTTGGGGAAAAGATAAAATATTTAATGTTGCCTAGACAGAAGTTAAGACATTTTCCATTATTTTAAGTTTAACAAATAAACAAATAATGCACTAAAATTAACAAAAACTGTTTTAGATAAATTTGCTCCCTGTAGAAATGTAGTAGCTTATTACAAATATGTGCAAACGTTTCATAAAACTGACACAAAACAAACTAAACATGAAAGTTCAATTAGGCGGAAACAGGAATGCCAGGCAAAATCAAAGATCGGGGTCAAAGAAGCAGACGAGGTCAAAAAAACCAAGAATTATTGACATGAAAACTTGGGGCTGAATAACGAGGCCAGTGCTCATGAATCAGGAAGAGTCAGACTGGCCTTTATACCCCAGGTACTGATTCCCTGATGATCTGTATCACCTCGAGGGTGTGTCCACTAGTACTCCAAAGATGCAGACCAGCTCTGTCCAGCAGGGGGAGTAGTTTCCCCCTTACATCACTTACTCACCTTAAACCCTGTTCAACTCAGCACAACTCGGTTCAGCCCAGTTTGACTCGGTTCAGCCCAGTTTGACTCGGTTCAGCTCAGTACGGTTTTATTAATAATGCACTTTTTATATCTGGCGCTGAGCAGCCATACGAAATTCGGGTCCGAGCCGGAGATTTCTGGAGCTCCACACACAGCAGAATGGCCACAGTCAGGCATCTAGTTAGGGAGGAGACACTGAAGGAGGGAAGTGAAAACACAGTGATTTATGTTGAAGTGTCTGTTTGTCACACTTTTCAGTTACAAAACTCGTTTCATGGGCTAAAGTGTCACAGCGAGTGTTCACCTCAACGGCTCAAAAAGCAGAAGGTCAGGTGTAAGTGCTGCAGACCAGCTTAGACAGATTTTAAGATTCTGAGAGAGTGAGAGAGAGACAGAGAGAGAGAGAAGAAAAGAGAGAAAGTTGCACTGTCACACACACTTAAGGAAGATGCTTCTTAGCAGCTCCCACATTAGGCAGCGAGTCTGCAGGACTCAGCTCAGAGACGCCTCCACAATCACACACTGTCACCATTAAATTCAACATGACACAATAAAAGATGTTCCACTAAAATCCAAACTAATCCACAGGCTTCTGCAATAATATGGTTCATTTCTATGGAAACGTTATCACCTGGCAATACCCAACGCTTAATTCACCATTTCACTCACACACTACAGACTGACAACAGCAGGCTTCAGACACACACACACACACACACACGGCTCATTACTAAACTCCAATTAAGCATAAGTAACCGTATCACAGGCACAAAGTGATGATTTATACTTTATTATAATTATTATACGTATTAATGCAAAGTGGAGCATCAGGTAAAGTGGGACGAATAACTTTTATGCTTCATGACTCGTGACAGGAACCAAACACACTGAACTATCACGAATGCTTCCAGTAAGGATGCTCATCATAGATGTAATAATTTGGGGCTCTTTTGGAAGTATGTGCACGCCACAGATACTTTAAAGGGTTATTTAACAAAGGCAAGATTAACAACATAGACCATGAGCAACACAACAGGTAACTATGGGTAACAACACAGAGAAACACAGAGAACAGAGAAACACGAAGCTGAGAAACCAGTAACTACGGAACCATAGACCACATAACGCAGACAACTGACAAAGGCAGGGACAACCACACGAGACTATGAAGATAATGTAAATCATGAACACCTGAACAAGGAGGGGCTTGACCAGAGGAACACATGACAAGGCGAAGACTTAGGCAGAGCTAGAAATTAACTGTAGACCCGACACCGAGGAAGCACATTGAACAACCCGAACAAAAACATGGACAGGACACATGACAAAGACCTTAGTCTCGTTACCTGCAGGTTGCATGGTTAGTGTGCGCAGCTCAAGACAAAAAACATTTGCTTCAGTTACAACTGATCTGCTGGACCATGAAATAATTCATAATTGCAGGTTTTTGGGAATCTCTGCCCTCCTCAACTCTACCCAACTATAGACACTCTGCACAATGCAAAAGTGTCTGCAACAGTGTTACAGTGTTGGCTGGTTTCTCTGGCACAAATTTTATTTAAAAAAAGACTTTTTGTTAAAGAAGCTCACTATGTTTTACATGATGCTGTTGTTGAACTATAACACAGTGACTCAACGCTAAGACCTAGTACACACTGGCGTTCAGCTCTTGTATTAGTGAATGTGTTCTGAGCGACAATATGATGTTACATTCATATTCGTTTCCTTCTGTTTAATGCAAACCTCCAGCTCAGACTGCAATACTGTATGTTACCTGTGGGGGGCAGTAATCAGTGTTTTTTGGGGTTCATCCTGCACTGTATTAGTGAAAGATGGATCAGTTGCTTTTTTTAGACCTAAACCTTAACATCGTTGTGTATTTCCTGATTGTTGTCGCTACTAGGATCACACTCTGACTAAAGGATCATGGGAAGGCTGTAGTCCTCCAGAGCTAACGTTGTGTAAACACAATGAAGATGTTTTCTTTGCGCTTATCAGGATTTCAGCAGAAATTGATGTCAAGAAAAAGCAGCATGCAACGTTTTTCTTTTTTTTATGCCATCTGAATGCGCAGCTGACCGAACGCGACCCCTGAAAGCCCGTGTGGATGGTCTGATTCACTCCCATGTGCAATAAAACAGTCTGCCTTCAATCCGCGCTCACCTGACGCCCCAAACGTCTGAAAAACGTTCGATTCAGACTGATTGAGTTGGATAATGTATCTCTGTACACTGTCCAGTTTCCACAACATTTAAGACCAATTTAGGTTAAATAACATTTCAATAATAGCTGTGTCATCAATATTCTTCTGGATGTGGCAGAAATCCAAGCTGTACTTTAAGTCTGCTGTGTATAGATTGAACAGTAAAGGAGGCAGAACAATCCCTTGTGGAGCCCCAACATTGTTCACTAGCATACTGGAGAAACTGTTCCCCTGTCTGACGAACTGCTGCTGTCCAGTCAGGTAGTTACAGATCCAGGAAGTGAAGATGGCACATAGTGTTAAATGCACTTGAAAAATCAAAAAACAAAATCATCACATAACCACCTGGCTCATCCAAAAAGACATGGACAGGTACCTAAGACATGATGTTTTCCAGAGATGAGACCCTCCCACCTTGAAGAATCATGTTCAACAATGTCTGCAGAGGCTCAGCAAGTTGAAATGGACAATCCTGGGACACACCCCATTAGGACCAGCGTCTTTCCCATTTCCCATTACTCAGTCTTTACCTCGTCTGCTGTGAAGAGTGGTGAAGGGGGTGTGAGGTAGCAGGTGTTACAGCAATGTGGAGGGGAAGAAGCTGCTGCTGCAGGTGTGGGAGAGAGATCTGGTGATATGTTGGGTGCCACTAAGCCAGCACTGGACTCCTGTGTAAAACAGATTAATCTCATTGGCCTTGTCCTCATCACCTGCTGTTACAGCCACCGATGGTCTTCATTCCCTTCTACACCACTTGGATGCTATTGTGTTGGAGCTTTATCCTCCACTTTTCCTTTACAGTCTAAAACTCCTCCTCAGGCCACATTCTACCAGCTTCAGCTTCTCCCTGTCACAGAGCATAAAAGCCTCCTTTATTGGTTGAGTTACTGCTTATAAAGCTAAAGGTGTGTCAGGTATAGCAACAGCCTCTGGAACTGAAATGTGTTCTGATTCTGGTCTGAAATTTCACATAATGGTTTTTTTGTCATTTTGTTTCAGTCTCATAAGTTCCAGAAAGCGCTGCCTGTAATGACTGTTCACACAGGCAAAAAGACCAAAACCTGATCACAGGGCACATGTCATTATGTGGATTTAAGTAGATTTAAACATAAAGCAGCAGCTCAACATGCTTCATGTAAATGAATCAACTACATTATGTTGTTCTCACATCTGCCTGGTGTCTGAACACCAACTGGACTAAAATTGTTCCAAAGCACCTTGTGACTCCAGATCACATGTCATAGCTCACTTGGGCAAAAACATGTGATGTAAAATGCTTTGTTTCTTACAGCTGTTTAAACTGGATTAGATTAGTGCCATTGCCCGACCAGATGTGTTTTACCTGGTCTCATCTACATGTAAAGTTCTCCTTAAGGGGTGGATGCAGGAGCAACAGGACATTTTGAGATGACATTTTGACAACTCACCTGTAGGTGCCCTATTTTGACTTTCAGGTGCCTTTCAACATTTTGAAAGAACCTTTCTAGCTAAAGTATTGCCACTAATGCTGCAATATTTCTTTCACAACTGGGTGTGGATGCAGTTTCTACTGCAGTGCCCTTACCTTTCATGAATGAATCTACAGACTGAAGATGTAAGATGGTTTAAAGATGATGATAAGCTTCAGCAGCCGGCCCTCTACTACTGGAACTAATACTGTTTATGTGAACACTAGGTGGTGAACATGAAGCTTTTAAAACTCAGGTGAGACCTTTATTCTGCCCTGCCAAGATCATTCATGCACTGACCACTGACCACTGACCTAAAGGCTTGCAGCTGAGATGTCAGCTTCTGATGGCGAGAGCGTATGTTGACATTGGTGGCAAGCTGCTTCTTTTTGGCAGTCAAAGCTAACAGGCTGTCTCTAAGCTTTTGATACTGAGCAAAAGCTTCCTTTTATCTGCCTCAGTCTGAAAAGAAATAGAGAAGCTTTTGAGTTTAACTTAATGTTCATGAGTCTCGACATTTCTTCAAGGAGAGGTCAGGGTCATCAAAATTAAAGGTTTTATTTGAGAGAGAGAGAGAGAGAGAGAGAGAGAGAGAGAGAATTCAAAGTAAATCGAAAGTCTTCTGGAAAAAGGATTCTCCTCTATGTGAGGGAGTTCCAAAGACAACGTTAGGCAGAAATCAGGAGCACAGAGCATCAATTTGCATTGAAGGTCTCTGGGCACTAAATGATGATCAGCTAGATATTATATTCCATTTATAAATAATGTGTTTGCCACATATCAAACCTGTTTCAACCAGATGTTACTATTTGAGATATTTCAGGGCTCTACCAGTGAACCACTCAAAGCAAAGCAGGACTGCCACTCTCTCTCTCATATTGGCATGAAAATCCAAAGAGTCTTGTCGTCCATGTAGGAGAGTGAGACCATGTCAGGATGGGCCACGTCAGGGATGGTCCATGTCAGGGACAGAAGGGGGACAGGGGACAGAACACCCCCCTAAAGGTGCTGGGGACATCAGTGCAGTCACCCCACTCATAAACCAGCACCTGTTAGAGAGACACAAAAAACCTCGAGAAAAATATAATTATTCAACATTCAGAATATTTATTTATGGGAAACAGGAGATTTCATGGCACAGGTGGTCCATAACCTATACCTGTGGAAGAATCTTAATCTAGCAGTAGGAAGAAACCTTGGGAGGAACCAAGGTTCAGAAGGGGGAACCCATCCTCCTCTGGTTGACACCGGATAGCAAAAACAAGCAAAAGAAAAGAAAGAGAAATAATAAAATAAATATAAATAAAAATAATAGTTCTTTAGGAGAGAGAGAGAGAGAGAGAGAGAGAGAGAGAGAGAGATGCTGAAATGTTACGAGTGATTTAGAACAATGTACATTGTGGTCTGAGTGCAGGCAGGAGCTCCGGCAACAATCGCTATGACAGCATAACTGATAAGAGCCATCATATTTATGTTCCAGAGGCCCAATAACAATTTCACGTTTAATAAGAACTTGATCGCCAGTTGAGATGTGAGGCATGACATTAAGGTGAGATCAGGTGACCTTTTTGTCTGAAAGGGTTTGTTTGGTTAGACCCAGGAATTGTTTGTCTTCCAAAGCCTTAGACAGAGCTTGTAAGTAGGACTTTAAAATGTCCTTTAGTGGACCAACTAGTCCACCAGGCAAAATAGGGGCATCATAGGGGAGTCGCATGGGGCGACTCATACAAAATTAGTATGGGCTCAGGCCATTAGTACAGTTTGGTGAGGATCTGAGTCTAAGTAGGGTACTGGTACAAGGCATGGAGTGCTCTCTTGATGGATTTGTTCTGGCTCTTGACAGAGCCACTGCTTTGAAGATGATAAAGGAAGTGAAACATTTGTTTGATGCCCAGTTGGGACATTGCAGATTTAAGCACTTTCCCAGTGAAGTGAGTCCCCTAATCGCTGTCAACTTGACAGGGAACACCCCACCTAGAAAAAATCTGAGAGGGGATGGAAAACAGGTAAACAATGACAAGGACATACTTAAAACCACTGCTATTTGGCAAAGGGCCAATGAAATCCATCTGAATGTGTGTACAGGGTCCAACAGGGTGTTCAGCATGACCTACAGGTATTTTGGATTTGCTGAGGTCAGGTTTAGTTTTCAAACAGGTGATACACCTTGAAATTTGGTGTCTGAATCACGAGTTGGTCACCACCATGTGTGTTTGCATAGGTGTCTGAGCTGATGATACAAATCAGTAAGGTCAGTATAATAAGATGTTGGGGCAATTAACTTGTCATCATGGTGCCAAATACCTTTGTCATCTTGCAAAGCACTATTGGTTTGTCATTGTGTAATGGTGTCCAGTTCTTCTTTCGTGCAGTCATGGAGCAGGCCATTAATAGTAGCAGTTCTGCTATGCATTAGGAAGATAGGTGGCATTTGGGCAATGTTTGGTGCTGACAATGCAGCTTGAATTTACTATGAGCAGTAATTTTGACTACTGAAACATTTAGGCAAACAATTTGAAAAATCAACTTCTGGTGTGCTATGGTAGCACCTCCAGTGGTCAAGTATTAGCATTTCTTCCAGACAGGAGAAAAGTTATGAATTAATCCATGTCGCTGGCAGGAGATGGTTCTGATGGAGGTCTCAGTCATTTGGCCTTTAGACTCCATTCAGCACAGTCCAGGGCCAACAAACAGCTTGGTTGGCCTTTTATGGATGATGGAATGAGGGTGGAAACCCACCACTCCAAAGTTTCCGTCAGGCTACAGTTGAGATAAAACACAGTTATAGGCCTATGGGCTGACATGAAACCACAACTCTCATCATTGGTCATGTCAGGATGTTTGAGAGCTGGAGAACAAAGAGCTGGGGCTGTTTTCAGGGTTGTAAAGGCTTCATCATTTTCCTCTGACCAATCAAAATTTTTGCTACCCGCCTGTCCCCCTTAAGGGCATCATTAAGTGGTTAGCAATTTTAGAAATCAGAAATATAATGCCTATTGTAATTGAGTAAACCCATAACTGACCTCAGTCCGGTGACAGTGGTAGGCTTGGGTAGTTCCACAATGGTGGCCACACATTCAGTAATAGGGGCGCATCCATGGCTGCCAATACGTTGACCTTGGTGGTTACTTTGTTTAAGGCTGTGTAATCAATAGTGAGGCAAAATGAGCCATCAGGCTTTTTAACCTCAGGGACATTAATCGGAGCGGCCGAACTCACTCTAAATCCCATTGAACGGGGTGTGCTAGGATGCTAGCGGCTATAGCACCAGCCCCAGTGTGACCACTGATGCTTTTGGGTGCATCAGTACAGTGTTTCTTGGTTCTAATGTGTAACTCTTGTTTTGTTGCTTTGACCTTTGTACTATTTGCTCAGTATGGAGGACACTATGGTGTCTAAAACACTCTGGCACAGGTAAATCTTTGTTTAGAGTGTTTGCTGATGTGGCCTTGATGCAGGAAAAGGCCTGTTTCTGATTTTTGCTCCGGTGTGTATTTGCTATTGCACAGGGAGTAAGAGACTAGAGAGTGAGTTTGTTGAATGGGCTAAGAGACAGTAGTGAAGACTTTCCTGAATTTTCCCATATAATGTTGAAACCTGCTCTAACTTACCTGTGAATTGAACAAGACCTGTGAATTGAGATATGCTGCTTCTCATGAAATGCATACACTGGAAGTTGGTTTGGTTTCATGGTCATCAAACCTTTTTATGCTTGAAAACAAGTTGATTTGATGTGGAAATGTCATTTCTTCCATCACATTGAGCAGCTAATCAAGGACTTCACAACAACCTGTAATGAGTCCTCAGTTTAAGTGCAGACAAATCTAATGCCTTCTTCATAAACTGATCAGCCAACATTAGCTCCACTACCAGGTGAAGTGAGGAACATTGACTCTAGTTATTTCATTACAATGGCATGTGTCAGGGGAGTGGGATATATTAGGCAGCAGGTGAACAGTCAGTTGTAAGGATCTGAGCCACTTTGACAAGTGATGTTCTAGATGACCAAGTCAGAGCATCTCCAGAACAGCAGATCTTGTGGAGTGTTCAAGGTGGGCAGTAGTTAGTACCTACCAACATCCAAGGAAGACGACAGGGTCATAGAAGTAGAGAGGGGAGTACATACCATACTCTGAAATAACCCACTGATGGGCTCATCAACACCCTTCCAGTTCTTAATTTCCACTGCAGACTTATACCACCATCCTCTTTCGTTGGCTCTGTTTGGTGGAAAAAATCTTTAACTTAAGATAAACTATGGATCATCTGAATGGAAGCAGAAGCAGAAGCAGGTCTGTGGCAGCCAGGAGGATATAAGGTCAAAGACAAAGCATTTTGCTGATCCTGCCACACTGTCCAGGTAGCTTCATCTAACAATGGCTCATCCATTCCAGACACTGTATAGAATTTACTCAATAGAAAAGAAGTGTAAGGCACCGCAAACCCAAATATAATAATTTTGGCTTCTACAAACATTAACCAGGTTTTTCTTTTGTGATGATCTGTGCTGTGTGCAGTGAGTAGATGTAAATAATACACTACTGTCTTCATTGCTGTGTTTGTTGATTCATTCTGCTCATTGGCAGTGATGAATTAAGGCGCTCTGTCTTGCAGAACACTATTAGGCGCTGATTTGGGATCTCGCTGCCGCACTAATGAACATACTCTGTTAAAGAACTGACACTGTGGTCTTAGTGATGTTCATTAAAGCAATGTAACTTCTGTTCAGTTGGAATATCAGCACATGGACGCTTTGCATCTTTTTCACCTGAACATGCTGTTTTAAATAAAAATGTCAAAGATGTAAATTACCACAAATTTTATTTAAAGCTTTAGAATCTGACAATTTTATGCTTGTAAACAACATTTCTTTGGCAATTGTCTTGCAATGTGAACTCAACCCATGAGGCAGAACAATAGGACACAAGTGAGGTGTTTTTACTGCAGCTTAACTTAACATGCAATTTTTTAAATATGTAAATATGAACTTGTTTGTTTGAGTAACACTAGAACCATACAGCAACAACAACAAAAATACAATAAGAAAAGGGGGGGGGGTGGAGAGAGGGCGAGGGAGAGAGAGAGGGGTGAGGGGAGTAGACAAAGCCTATTCTATTCATAGAAGGAGCTAGGCTAATAGCAGGTTGTCAGCAGCTAATACAGGCCTTCCTTCCACCTCCAGCTGAGTACGTCTTCAGATCCTGCTGCACTGCATCCAGGGTCGCATAATTAGTGCAAAGTTATCCAAACTATTATTATGGCACCCTATTCTGTGGGTGTGAAATAATTGCAAGCGCTCTGGCGCATGGGAGAGGAACAATCAAAGCCATGGAAATGAGACACTGCATAAATTAGTTTCCTGCGTCACTACTGGCCAGGACACATCAACTGACTACAGATCAAAGGGAGCAAGGAGCCACTCACGAGGCTCCTTTTTGGGCTGAGAATGAAGCACTCCAACAGTTATTTATGGTTCATTTTCCCCCCTTTTGCTTTATATTTATCATGTGATATGAGCACTGGGGTTCTGATGTCTCCTAAACATTTAAACCAGTCCAGATCTACCGGCACTGCAGCCCAGTGTCATCTGGTTCAGCTGATTTAAAGCCATTATCATCTATTGGACCATGATTCCAGTGTCTATTTAGCTACAAACAAAACATTGCTAAAAGTGCTGAAATTTTTTCACCTCACCGTCCATAAAATGAGCTTCTCCAGTGTCATGTTGATAAAAAACTCTTCATTAGTTCCACACGATTAAAGTATATTACATCAACACAATTATTGCCAAAAGAGATTAAATGAAAGGCAATTATTAAATTATATTGTTATATTTAAATGTATTTCTGGTGGAACCGAAGGACACATCTAAGTAAATACAGGAAAATCCAAATTTCTGTTTTTTCCAGCGCACCATGAACATCTGTAATAACCACACAGGTGAAATCTGGACAAAATTATTACATGCTCCAATCTTATGGCACATTGTAGACAGTGGAAGCTCTTCATAACACTCCATGATTTAAGACTTATTATGGTATCAGGGTCTCTGCAAGACCACCTGAGCTGAAGAGGAGCCAACAGATACAACCTCCAACAATTCCTTTCATCATCACTGCTGCTTACATCTGTAGTGGCATCGGTCTGATGGTGTGAAACTGTGGTGGTTGTGCAGGATTTCTGTAAAAACATATGGAATTTGTTAAAACTCCTTAGTGGATGAACCCAAAGGATGAAGAGGTGGAAGCGAATGAAAGACAGAGAGAGAGAGAGAGAGAGAGAGAGAGAGAGAGAGAGAAATACAGAGATCATGGGGCATAAATGGGAGGGTGAAGGTGGGAAAAAAGAAATAGGCCAAGTTAATTCTGCATCAGCGCCTTGGGATTATGAATGGTTTATTTTACATGAATGAGAATTAGGTCAAAGATCTTTTCATCAATCTGAAGAAATCATGATCATAACACTTAATTATTTTTCAGAGCAAATGGAGCAACAACCGCTTAAAGCTCAATAAAACACCTTTAGTTTTCGCTGACCAAAAGACTGATTCATTCCAACAGTTCCTGCTTTGTTTATTCCGACAGTAATTATTATCATTATTTAAGCTTCTGCTGTCTGTGAAGTCTTCTCCTGGTTGCCAGGAACAAATTGTCATTGTTTGAGAAAAATTCTCCAGAACTGTATGTGTAAAGAAGGCAAAGTTAAGAACATTTTAGAACAAGTGGTTCTGGAGGATTTCTATTGGTCTGTTCATCATGAAGTGTAGGCTGCAGCTGCTGTGATAATTATAAAAATATAAAAAACTAAGTGGTTTCCTTTGAACAGTTGTGAAATTGTAGAATACCTGAATATTTACAGCTTTGGTTTAAACTATAGGACAATTACAGTAATTTTCCCACTGTTGCCAATGAATTCAAGAAGGAAAAAAATGTCAATCTCTGTTCCCATAGAAACCTTCCTTTTTTCCTATTCAACCTCAAATTTAAACATCACATTAGAACATTTACAGGCCATATTGTGCTTTCAACACTGAGCAGTTTAGAATAACACATTCAGGAGACTACCATGAGATGTCTGAAGTTGCTGAACTGAACTGAACTGCTGAACCAGGAGTGTGTTCTTACAACAACACAGTTTAAAACACAAAATATTCTTTTTAACATGTGAACTAAAGTATTTTATAGTCATTTTGAATAAGGAGCTGTTTCTCTGTGTGGGACAAATGCTTTTGAGGATGCTGGGGTACTTGTCAAGCCCTGAAAGCAGTGTTTAAAGCACAAACTGCAGCTAATTATTGTAATTTATATGTGCTCCCCTCATCGTTCCAGCTGAGAGCCTGGAGAATCATCTACAAATGTCAAACACATCAGAAAGCAAGTGCTGCATTTCAGGCAGCGAGATAAACTAATGTTTTTAACGAATGCTAAAAGATTATAGGAAATATTTTGTCAAATTTCATTGCTTGACATTTCATTACCTGCATCTACCAAAACGTTGAAGTGTGGAAAACCTCATTACAGTAACAATGAGCCTTTTGTTTATTTACACAAATTATATATTTTATTCAGGTGGACAACAGGAATTATTACTGATCGGAATGTTTAGATTATCAATGTCTCACTTAGAGAATTACAAACACCACTGATCTGTCTTTCAGAAAAATGTGTAATATAATCATTTACTGTTTTCTTACTTTGGGATCCTCAGTGATGTCTTAGTAAAAAAACACCAGTACAAAACTCATAAATTATTAATTAAATTAAAATAAATTAAAACCAAGAACCTGCCTATTGTCCCTCACTCTCCCCCAGGAAGAGTAAAGTGTCTCTACACATCAAACTGTTTGTCTATGTGTAAAGTGTTATTTTGGCAAAATGGACATAGTCAGTGTAGAGGGAACAACGTGTGGAATGAGTTAACCTTCAGAAAGATCCTGGCGTTCCTGGCTAGAATCTAAACACAATGATCTAAAAGCCTTAAGCTTGAACTGATCTCCAGTTTCTGATGTTCAGATCCATAGTGAACCTGTTCTGGAGCCGGACACTGAGCTCATGAGTCTGGACCTAATGAGGATAATTTACCATATGCAGTGATAGGAACTGTGTAAAGACAGAAAAAAACTTCCGGAGCTTAAAGACTTTACGTGGCTTAGACTTTACCCTGTAATAATAGTTCACTCCCTGATGAGAGTCAGGAATCAGAATCAGGATCAACTGCATTTGAGCTACTTGCTGGATTGGTTGCTAGGAAACAATTGCTACAGGCCAGAAATAAATGTGTATGATGAAGTTTATGAACAGTGTGAGATGATGATGTATCTCACTGTTACACAGTGTTTATTCAGACTAAAACAGATCAAATAAGACTTTTCCCAATTCTCCTGTCACTACAGAGAGGAGCTGGGAGTTGTATCTGTACATCAACAGCAGAAGGAGGGTCTATAACCCACCACTCCTCTCCTGCACAACACATCTGTTTCAGAGCTTAACATTAGCATATTGCCCTATTCCTCATGGTGCTCACTGACGAGGACAAAATGTGAAATAGCTTGAAGGAAAACTGAGTTTTTTGAGTTATTCATATCCTCATATCATCATCTGTGGTCAGTAAAGTGATGTTTGTCCTTGTCCAGAGCTCTGCCTAATGTGAATAATGGTGAATATCACACTGTTTACTAAAGACCTGATTCATTGTTTCCTGAAGTGAGACACATATATATTTATTTATATATATTTTAAAATCCTAAAGTCTGCTTAATGTAAATGTACAGGCTAACTGAAAAGCTAGCGGAAATTTTATTAGTGATGTTGAGATGTAGTTGTAGACATGAATGAAGACCCACCTCCTCAAAGAAAACTTAGAACAATAATTATGTGATGTTTCAACATCACTAACAAACTCTCTTACTACAAAAAATATATTTTACATTTTAATTTAATTACATTTAATTAAATTTATCACATATTATACAATATCACATATATATATATATATATATCACAGTGAATGACTAATCAGCAGATGGTAAATTATACAACGCAAGTATCTTCTGTGATTAGAGCTTCACTGAACTGTTCTCTCTGTGTCAGAATCTCTCTATTGACAGAAAGACAGATCAGTGTGAGGTATAACTGTTTATACAGTATTTTTTTTCCACTTGTACCAATATGATATCATGTCAGTTTTGATCACTGATACTAAAACTAATACTAAAATGTTTCATGCTTTTGAATAAAAATATTTATCAAATGAATCAGTAACTTTAAAAAGGCAAGAATCACTGAATTACAGACATATTTGTTTCCTTCAGCCTATTTTCTCTACAGAAATTGAAGTTTTTCCAATGCAGGACCTCAGCAGTACAGTCATGGATAACATCTTATTTTATTCATAAATAAACTGATGAGGAAGCTGCTGATTTTTCAAGTGCCAGTTTTCCACAACTTCACACTTACCCCAGACAAAGTCGATCAGCCAAGACATGTCTGGTAAATTAATATCTCATCTTTGGGTTAGAACTGGAACTGTGAGGCATACAATAAAACTCAGTAGTTATCCAAATTATTTTTGTAAAATACATCCCAAAACCTTCTCAGCTCATTCAGTGCAGTTTACTGTGAGCTTTAAAAATGAAGAAACCTTCACAGCTACAGACATTTTGAATATTATTGTACATGTGAAATGTGGTGGTGGTAGTGTCAGGCCTGTTTTGCTGCATCTGGGCCAGAACAGCCTGTCACCATTGATGGTCCAATAAATTCTGAATTATAATAGTAAGGTCTAAAAGAAATTTTTTAGGACATCTGTCTGTGTACTGACTATTAAGAGAAAATGGGTCATGCAGCAAGACAACGACCCTTAGCCCTAAGTGGTTCTATTAAATATTTGCTGCATAAAGAAGAATAAAGTGAATGTTCTGGAATGGCCAAATCAAAGTTCTGATCTTCACCCAGTAGAAATTTTGAGGAAGGAGCTAAAGTGAGCAGTTCATGTGAGGAAACCCAGAAACCAAGGTTTAAACTTGTAAATATGTAGATTTATAATTTTGTAGTTTTTTCATTATTTATCCATTTTCTTGTCTGCACTGTTCTCTAACTGCTACTATAACAATGCAAATTTCCTCATGTGGGACAATAAGGGCTTATCTTATCTTATCATCAGCCCAGAGCTGAAGCTGTTTTGTATGGATGAACAGGCTAAAACTCCTCCAGGCTGATGTGCAGGTCTGATCAACAGCAGAAATGTTTAGCTGCAGTTAATGCTGCCATGAGGGGTTCCCGATACTGAAAGCAGAGGTCTGCATTCTTTGCAATATTTCCTCAAAAACATCTTACTTCCATGACAAGATCAACAGCATCACCGACTGTTGCAAGCTATTTAACACCAAATCTACCCTTCTTAACACCCCACCCCCACCCCATCCACCCTCTCTCACAGCTAATAATCTTGCATGTTTCTTTCAGGAAAAAGTGGCAATGATCAGTTAACAGTTCACGTCATGCACAGACGTCCAGCAACCACCTCTACAATACGAGACCTTGTCCACATTCAGTCTGCTTTCAGAAACCAAGGTCTCCAAACTTCTTCTCTCCAGCCACCCAACCACCTGCCCCCTTGACCCCATTCCTTCCCACCTTCTCCAGGCGATCTCATCTACAATCATCCTGTCACTGGCCCAGCTTGTGAACTCATTGCTGACATCTGGAATATTCACAGCATTCAAGAAGGCTAGGATATCACCACTACTAAAGAAACACAACATGGACCCAGGATTCAGAATGTGGCAGCATGGCTGATCTTCAACCAGCCGAGATGAGCTCACGTAACACCACTTCTTCGCCCCCTGCACTGGCTGCCCATCTCCGCTAGAATCAAGTTCAAGTCCTTGATGCTCACATACAAGATCATCGATGGATCATCCCCTGGTTACATGACATCACTCATGCAGACATACACACCCACCAGGTCACTCAGATCAGCGAGTGAACTTTGACTGGAGATTCCATCCACTCGTGGAATCAAACACCATGCCAGACTCTTCTCCTTCATTGTTCCTCAATGGTGGAATGAGCTGCCCAGAGATACCAGATCAGCTGAGTCTCTCTCCACGTTCAAGAAGCGACTCAAGACTCAACTGTTCCGCACTCACCTCAGCACATAAACCTAGTGGTCACATCCAGAAAATAATGTTCCACTTAGTCTTTACTGCAGTTTTTACTATAGCACTTGTCAACTGTCATATTGTAGAAGTTTTTGTAAGCACCTGGCACATGTACCCATTGTTGTAGCGATTCTCTGTAGTTAGTGTAAGCACTTAGCGTATGTGTGTATTTATTAAAGTTGCTGTCTGTAGTAGTTTAAGAACTTGGTGTATGTATTTATTGCAGTAGTTGCTGTCTGTAGTAGTATAAGCACTTGGCGTATGTGTGTGTATGTATTATAACAGTTGCATTTGTTATTTATTTTACAACTACGAGCAATGTGTTGGTCTTCTTGTGGCACCACCTCAGTGTTACTCTATGCAATGCGAATGCTTGATTGTTTCCTCTGTCCTGGAAGTCACTTTGGATAAAAGCATGAGCCAAATGAATAAATGTAAATGTAAATGTAAAAATAAGCAGCCAAGTCTAATATTTTTCTCGTTTGTTTAACTGGGTTTTCTTTATATACTTTTTATGTGAAAATCTGCTGATTCTTTAGGTTTGTCTCTTCACTGACACCTCATTGCTACAAACATCTTAAACTGCTTCACAATCATCTTTCTAACAATTTAAAGTCTAACAGTTTCAAAGTTAAAAGATGTTCTAACAGATAGCTAAGGTTGGGGGGTGCAGCAGAAAGTTTCTCCATATTAGAATTGATGATAGGATTCTGCTTAGCAACATGCCAGCAACCACTTTATGTAACCCACACACATCAGGCTATATTGGAGTGTGGCTAGAATGGACACCTCCCCAGGCAGTGCCCAATGACCAAATGTATCCAAGTGCACAGGAAATGAAACAGGTTGCCTGAGCCTCTCTCTCTTTGTTGCCTGATGGAGAGGCCCAATAGCACAGACCATCAGACATTTAGAGTGGTAGGCTGCCAGCTGAATCTGGAGGGAGTATGCTGAGGTTCCAGCAGCCCCCTGCTGCTCCTGTGCCAACCTTGTCCAAGGAGTATTGACAGCATAGCCTCAACTCACTAGTATTTTACACTTAATTTCCTCTAATTTTTCCATTTTTCCTTATCTGCCAGTATCCAGCTTCTCAAGTGGGTAAGCAGGTGTTCCCTGTTACTCCTCATCAGCCCCCTACATGCATAATCCAGTCTCCCCTGGCTTTGTTGTCCCATATGGACAAAGGCATAATGCGATCTGTCATAACAAAGATCTGCCCCCGAAGAGGAATAGGGAGTTGTGCCTCTGTTCAGACCAGTCCACTGAACAGGGTGATCAAGAAAGACTTCTATCCACTACCTAGTGTAGATTAGTTACTGGATTAAGTCTCTACAAGGAATTGCATAATTATACTTCTGCAGTTGGTATTATCAGGTGCTCCTCACAGCAACTGCCAGATTAAAGCCTCTAGAAGTTTAAGGCTCACACATAAGGATTGCCCGGTCTATCTGGATGATATCCTGATGCATGGGGTCTCTTTTCCCACCATTCAAGTTCAAGTTCAAGTGGTTTATTTGTCATGTACATAGTTATACAAGTACAACATGTAGTGAAATGTACGCTGAACGTTCCTGAGACTGTGCATTTTTATATATAAATAATAGGTTAAAAAGAAATTTAGAAGTAAAAATTGTACAAAGAATAAAATAGGCAGGTGTTCCTACACTGTGTGCAAGAGAAGATTTGAGCATGAGGTCTTATGCTCCATCCAGGAAGGGGCAAAGTGAAACCAGTCAAAAATAGAATAGAATAGAACTTTATTTATCCACTATCAAGGAAATTGACTTGCCACAGCAGCTGAGAAAAGATACAGATATATATACACACATATACTTATATATATGTACACACACATTTGCATACTAAAGAATATAAATACATAAAATAAAACACTATAAAAATCCTACTATATATACACACAAACATGCAGTTTTTTTTATACAAGAAAAAGTTATATCAGTGTATGAGTGAATGAATATTGCACAGGAAAATATTGCATATTGCCCAGTAATTGCGTTGCGTTATTAATTGCATAATGATGATGAGCATAGTTACCTATATTGCACAGATAAAAGTACAGTTGTGTGTGTTTTTTTTGTTTGTTTGTTTTTTGTTTTTTTTTTACCTTATCTAGTTGACTGAGATGTTGTGCAATCTGATGGCTGATGGTAGGAAAGACCTGCAGTAGCTCCTTCCTGCACACAGGGTGTAACAGTCTGTT
>JBBPDA010000041.1:745402-758879 GCA_037974385.1 Arnoldichthys spilopterus
AAGAAGGACACTGCAATAATCGACCCTGCAGGAGATACAGGCATGGATACGTTTCTCCAGGTCCTGCTTTGACACAAAATCCCTGACCTTAGCTCTGTTCCTGAGCTGCCAGAATGCAGAGTTAGTTACAGCTTTAAATGTGATCGCTGAAATTTAGATCCTCATCCATGATAAACACAGAGTCTAAGATCTGTTTTCACCACATGTCAGTGATTTGGACCAGACAAGACAAATGTGTACTTCTTAAAAAAACATGTGCCCCACATGCTGTAAACTCCAGAAATTAGATTTATTTTCTTATGGATATTCACAAAACCAACAATCTCAGCTGTTCAACAATAGGCTGGGTTTGTGTGTGGGAAAGATGGTCTGTTAATGTGGGACAGGTTGGAACCACATGATCAGTATCATGGCAATAAAATGAAACACACAGTATTATCACAGTTCACGCTGCTGTTCTTTATGCAGGCTGTTCAGTCACTGATGGTGAACAATAGAACTAACAGCAGCAGCAACATCTACAATAAATATCAGGAAACTGCTAATGCACCACAAAATGCTAAGAACACATGTAAACACAAAAGTAACACTGTAACTGATGGAAGAACATTCTCACTCAAAGGGACAGCAGCTGGGACCCCTCTCCTGTTTAGCTGTCTGACCTCAGTGGCCCTCAGAAGGGAAACTAAACTCTGAAGCTGGTTTTACAATGGGCATTTAGATCATGTGATATTCTGAAGTGATTGAACTTTTTGTTGTTTCTAAAAAACATTATATGACTTAAATATTACAGTGAAAATGTGTCCAAGTTACATGTGTTAAAAATATGACGTGTAAAGATCTCACATTCAAGTTAAGCTGCAAAAGTGAAAAAGTTCCAGTGTTTGACATGTGAAGAGAGAGCCAGAAAGTGAAAGAGCATGTGATGGCACATTACTTGTGTTTATGTCTCTGTAGGAAATTTTAACGCTGTAATTGTGCGAATATGATTTTTACTATGTCATTAACATGTTTTTTACGTGTTTGTGTGTAATAATATGTGATGTGTGTAAAAGCTCCAGTCTTCTTTCCTGGTGCAGATGTTCAGGCCTGTAGATCAGGAACCTTCTCTGGGTTCTCCGCGGGGTGAATTCATTTTGTTTGCAGATTTTGCAGAAAGAAGAAGTGATTTATCATTAATCACAGTAATCACATTCTCACATGTGATCTCAACATTTTCAGAAGTTTTTTCCTTCTTGATGATGATTTTTGATTGTGATTGGTCTGCTGCATTTTATGTAAATGGACAAGTCACACACAATGTTATTTTTTTAATAATGATTCAGACAAACATTGATCTTTTCATACACAATAATAAATGAAGATAAAACAGTATAAAGTATAAAAACAACTTTTTATTAACAAATAAACCATTTTATGAGGTAAAGGAAAGATTGTGTTTTAACAGAGAAAAGCAGACCGTAAGTGTTGGAGTTGTGTTGCGATGCAGAATTTCCTCTACTGTGTCCTTCTGCTGTTACCAGGTGAGTTGAGCAGACTATCAGCACATACAACCTGTTCTACACATTCATTTACCATCACTCCATCAATTCTGGGAGTGTTTTCTGTTTTCTTTGTTTGATAAGACCAGAGGTCTGATGAGATCAGTGGCTGGATGGAGGTTGTGGGAATCTTTATGAGCTCAGTGAATTTTCCCCAGAACAATGAAAAGAAATGTGAAGTTCACATAAATAAATGGAAAAATCATTTGCACCTTTATCACAATTAGCACCAAAAATAAGAAAAACAAACATTTTCAAACATTATTTTAATTTTCTCCCACTAAAACAGTGTTTATGATTTAGTACTGAGGTTGATGATGTCGGGGTTGTTGGACACACTCTTCTCCGTGCAGAGGTGTGACTGAACCTCTTCTTTCTGCTGTTCTTGGATTCTGTTCGTCCCTTTTGGAAGAACACACCCTTTGGGTTTGGGTATCCTGGTGGGGCCAGATTGTCGGAATGCATCAGGCGGTATCTGTCAGGAGAGAAGAGCAAAAATACTAAATAATCAAACTGTCAGTGTTCTACATTCACCAAACTGTTGGTAGCTCAAAGTCATTTCCCTGTTAGAAAAGATGCTGCACATGCGAGTAGGACTTTACCAACACCATGCAGAGTGAGATCTGAGGCCCTAAGGAGCACTGAAGAGCCCTTTAGCTATGAGGGTGTGGTCTGTAATGATGTTTGCATTTAAGTTTGTCTTGCTCAGAAATGCCATGTTTTACATCACAATGTCCACAAGATGGTGCTCTTCTCTTTAACACTAAATTCATAAGCAGCAGTGGATAATTCAGGATATTGAGGTTTTTACATGAGTTTTTTTCATAAATTTATTTTCATTATATTTATTGTCATAGGAAGATCATTGTACTGTTACCATAGTTACAAAGTCATTTTAAAAAAAGAAAAGAAGAGAGTCTGGTAGCAGCCATTGGTTGTGAAGAAAAGAATGGGGCTTTGAAATGCAGCACTAGCCTGAAAAGTATTTCTGCATTACTGAATAAAACTGTTTCACTGTTAAAAAGCTGTGATGTAGTGAACAGTGGATACAGAACAGTCTCATCTACAAGCTGAATGATCACCTGTATCTCCAGTCTGATGTGTTTAGTCCTACAGGCTCTAAATCACTCTCCTTTTAGAGAGAGCAGGAGAGAGAGAGAGAGAGAGAGAGAGAGAGAGAGAGAGAGAGAGAGAGAGAGAGAGAGAGAGAGAGAAGTGGGAGTGGATGACAGACTGAATCATTTCAGCAGTAATGTGTGAGAAGTTGTGGTGAATGACTCTCCTGAGATTTTCCTCAGTTCTGTTTACTGCACAATAACTTCAAACCGTCCTCTGATCCCAGCCAGGGGATGATGTCACCATGGAAGCATTTGAAGACGTCATCACCCCCTGATCACGATCTTACTGAGATGAAAAACCACTACCAGAACTTTATCCACAGCCTCTCACATGACTTCGGGACTGAATCACACACGTTAATATAGAATTCATAAAAATAATTATTTCCACATGTAAATGGAAATCAGCCTCATTCACCTACACACCGCTCTTCACACTAAGGCCACATCCAGTTTGTAAAATGTTCTAGGTTTTTTTTGTCTGTTTTTCTGGCAGAAGTAAAGAACCATAAAATCAACATTGTTCTAAATTAAGGGGTTTATTATTTTTGCACACTGTAACCATTAATTAAGACATGTTCATTCCAGGCAGTGAAGCTCAGAGGGAGCACGTCCTGTGGCAGGAACTTCAACTACTGTTACTATGGAAACCAAACATGGGGCTTGTTTGGGCTTTGAAGCGCACACACCTCAAGAACCATGTTCAGTCACAAGGCAGCTGATGTAGCCTTTTTTACTGCCACAATAATAGATATAGATACAGATAAAGGTATAAATACATAGATGTATAGATACAGATTGAGAGACCGATATTAGAGAGATATAGAAATACAGAGATAAAGATATATAGATAAAGACACAGGTACAGAAACAGATATATATCAGTAAACACAATTAGTGCATTTAGATCATGTTCATCAGCTCACTTTATATAAATAATACAGACTATTTAGAGAATGTTTACAGAATATTTCATTAATATTCCAAGAATGATCAGAACATATAAAAAAAACCTAAAATTATATTTTATATAATATTTAGAGAATATTTGGAGAATGATTACAAAATATTTAGGGAATGTTTGCAGAATATTTAAATAATATTCAGAGAATATTTTGAATATTTAAATATAATGAGAATAGAGAATATTTAGATTGTTTAAAGAATGTTCAAAGAATATTTAGAAAATATTTAGAGAATAAATAATATTTAGAGAATATTTAAAGAAGGTTTACAGAATATTTAGAGAATGTGTAGAGAATGTTTTGAGAACGTTTACAAATATTTAGAAAATAGAGAATATTTTAAATATGTTAGAGAATATTTCGAAAATGTTTACAGAATATTTAGAGAATGATCTCAACCATGAAATTGCATCTAAATCTACAGCCACTGTACAATAACTACATATAGTAAAGCAAATTTGTGTTTTTTTCCTATTGTGGATTATTTCAAATTAGTAGTTTTAATATTTTGTAGTGCACATATAATTTGGATAATGTCGCCAAAAATATGAATAGAATTCAGGTACTTTTATAATAATTCTATAATAATTCTATAATGTCATAATGAGACCTCAGTGTGCAGACAGAAAGTTGCAGTGTGTTTTTTCATAGACCATTTCAGCTTTTATCCCCTCCCAGTGTGCAGTCTGGAAGATACTGACTTCTGAATGTAGAAATTCCAGCCTGAATCAGTTTAACCCTTGAGCCAGTGAATCCTCCGACATTAATTGTGAGTCACAGCCTGTCTTTTTATGTGCTCTGGGGTGTACGTGTACATTCCGAAACATAGACACAGTGCACAAGAGCCCCTAATGAGCAACAGTGGCAAGAAAAACCCAACTATCATGAAGAAGCAACCCTCGAGAGGATCCAGGACTTAAGCTCCTCCTCCTCTGATAGTTATAGAATAATACAATTTTGATTAAAGAGAGGAAGTGAATATAAGCATTGAACAGAAACATTCAAGTCAATGCATTTGTATTTCAGGTCAGTTAAAAACCAGTGACTGATGTCTGTCAGTGTTTCTGCTCTTCCATAAAGAAGACAAGGGGCACAACCCCGACATCAGCCACTGAACTGTTTCCACTGTATCACTGAAGAACACTGCCACTTCAGCTCTGCAAACACTTTCTCACTGTTAGCAGATTACAGTGTTTGGATGGAGGGAGAAACTATGACATCAGCCTATGATTTTAACTCGGTCAAACAAACACGTCATAATTGTCAGTGCTTTCTGCTTTTTCCCAGACTCGTACAAACTCCAAATGCTAACAAAGAGTTTTTCTCAGAACACTGCTTATAAAACAAGCTTTTCATGTTTCCCATCATTAACTGTGTGCTGTTATATATCATTACTCCACTTCTCAGTTCTGACTTCAGAGAAATTACTGATGTTTTAAGATTTTCAGTAAGGAAAATATCAGCACTTCAGTTATATAAAACATGCAACATATTTTTGGTATCCAAAAATACCAGGCTGTTCAGATTTTATGACTGAACCAGACCTGCATGCTTTTTGCAGTATAGTGACCCGAACGCAACATTTTACAAATGGCATACATGAGAAACATGTTAATAGTGATTGATTTTAATCATTTTCAACAATATCATGTGGTAAATTACAAATAAAGAAATAAAACATCAGTGAACAGTTGGGTTACATGGTCATTTGCCATTGGTTAAATACAGTACGTGCACATTTTAAAAGTTAAACCAACAGTGGCTATAAATTCAGTGGTGGTGTTGAAATGATATTTGTTATTTTATTAGTCTTTCTGTCTTTTTTTTGTATCATAGATCATGCAAATATTACTAAGAAGTTCAAATGAATCTAACAGAAACAAACATACTTATACAAACCTCATCAGCTTTTGTTAGTGACTAACACTAGACAAATCATGCCAAAAATAATGCAAAACATTTTTGTTTCTATTCTAAAGAGTTTACAGTTGGAGAGCTATGTAAGTCCTAGTGTGAAGATTTTACAGCTGGACAGATAAACTGACAGACCAGCTCACAGGTCACTCTGGGTCAGTTGTAGATATTACTTACTGTAATTTGTGAGGGTCGTGAGATTGGAGAGGAAGTGGGCTTTATCAGGATGCTACTTGTGATTTTGTTGTTGCCCCTAGCTGGAGAACCATTGGATAATACAGGAGTCCTTTGCTCCTGCTCAGGGGAATAACAGGGGCTGGTTGGTTGAGGAACACTATTTATAGCTTGTATGTAGGAGTTGCCTAAGTGAATGTGGATTTTGTTGTCTTCAGTGGTGATGATGTTCGGGCCTGAGCTGTTGGACCTCTGTAGTTGCCAGCTGTTTTGTCTCTCTGGGGTTACACGGAACACAGTGTGACCAGCTATGACCTCCGATGGTTCTCCGGACTGTGACCTATCAGGGGCTCCTGTCATGACTGACACTATCTGAATGGGAGACATGGCTCTGTCTGGGGTCACAGAACCAGAGATTTCAGGACTCATTGTTTGGGAAAAAGTTGTCAATGTAACTGGTGACATTGATCGGTCAGGTGTGCAGGGACTTTCTGCAGGAGGACAACCCTTAGTTTTGTTGTGTGGAGAAACTGAAGCATTCTGGATGATGGTAATTCGCTGTTTTGGTGGGCCTCCACTGGTTGGAATCACTGCTGTACTGGTGTAAGACTGAATGTTCTCTGTAGTTGGGCTTGTAATCGCGAGAGTGCCAGTGTTATGCCCGTGGTCTGATGTCACCTTGATGTGGAAGGGTTGGCCTGGACTGTGAGCGAGGACCAGATCTCCTTGCTGAACATGAATTCCATTCTGATTAGGTTGTGCTTTGCCATTTATTGGCTGCTGACTCTCTCTGCTGTTTATAAAAGGACCTCTGACTCGACTCATATTTTTGTTCATGTTGTTGACACTGTTAATAAGTGAGGGATTACATTTTGTGAAGTTAATCTCATTAAAACCATGTTCTTCCTCCTGATCACTCTCCTCATACACCTTCCCATTCACTACAGCTCGTTCCAATGGACCAAGGCTCTTGTAATTAGGAGGCAGGCTGTCTGCTGGGTCTGTCTGGACCTCTTTTGAGGAGACATGTAGATCTGAGAAACGCCTCCCATTCATGCCGGGCCGTAGGCTTTTGCTGAAGCGACGGTATCTCTCCAGCTCTCTGGATAAAGTGTCCATTTCTCTGGCCAATTCTTTGTTTTTGACTTCCTGCTGGTTAAGTTTTCTCTGTAAAATCACATGGTCTGTTTTCATATGGCATATGGACTCTTCTGTGCCCATATACTCATGTATCTTTTCCTTTAGTGCTTCCACTTCTCTGGTCAGATGACTCGATTTGAGTTCCTCCTCTTTCAGCCGCTTGTAAAGAATGTGTTCCTGATTGGACTCCTCCTTCTCAGCCAGTCGGTATTTTGAAATCTCGATTCTTGAAATCTCTAGTTCCTCCATAAGTACTTTTGCTCGCTCTTGTTCATTGTAGTATTTCTTCTCCAAAGATTCAAATTCATCCCCTGTTTTCTGTAGATCGTCTTCAACCATTTTCATCTCCTTGAGCTTTTTCCTGAGCCTTTCCACCTCCTGTGTCAAATCTTTTACTTTGTTGTCTTCCTGCTGGAAGCAATTTGGGAAGTGTCCCCTTATCTTTTCATCTTTAGCTTTGTTTCTTAAAAACTCCCTCTCAACAGTCTCCAAGGACTGAAGTCTCTTCTTCATCATGCTGACCTTGGATTGTAGGTCATTGTTTTTCTCCTCTTCAGCTTTCAACTTGATCCTGAGCTCATCCCGATCTTTGGTAGCATTGCACATCTTTTCCTCTAGTTCTGCTTTAGCCCTTAAGGCTTTTTTACTTTCTTCTATCAACTTTTCAGTCACTGATGTGACTTTGTCCTGTTCCACCTGCAGCTTCCCGGTGCTGTTTTGCACTTTGTCTTCCATATGTTTTAGTTTCTCTGCCAAAGTTTTTCTTTCATCAACAAGCATTAGTGTCAGTGTTTTCAGCTTTGTAAGATCTTCTTTTAGCATTAGCTCGGTCATCTCCAGTTGATTCTCAGCAGCTTCAAGCTCTTTGATCCTGACTCTTAAGACATCTAGCTCATTGCACATGTGTTTAGTGACTGTCCGCTCCTTCTCCAGGGAGCATTTGAGTGAGCTACATTCCTGCTTGCTCTTCCCAAAAGCATCTTCTAATTTCTCAAGCTCCATAATCCTGTGGTTCAGTTTGTCCACTTCTGCTTTCAAGCTATGACTTTGGTTGGATTCCTTTTCCAGCTTCCTGTTGAGGTCCCTGCACAAATCCTCCATTTTGATCAATTCTTCATCTTTTCCTTCCATTTCTAATACTCTTTTCCTTAACTCTTCAACTTCAGACACTAAGCTGGAATTGCCACATTCCCCACAGTTAATTTTGTCCTTCAGCTCCTGCAGTTCTTCCTCTGCCCGACGAAGGGTTTTGTTTGTCTCTTCAAGTTCGTCCAGCTGCCGACTAAGTGTGGACAGTTTTTGACGCAGCTGTCGGTTCTGGCTGTCTTCGTTGGTCAGTTTGGCAGTCATGGCTTCCTGTTCCTGGTGAAACCGACTGGCTTGGTCATGCAATTCAGCCTCCAAGCGCAGGACTTTGCTCTCCTCCTCTAGTGCCCGTAAATGAGCAGAGTGCAGCTCCTCTTGGGCTTGTGTGGCAGCAGTCTGGAGCTCCTGAACCTTTGCTGTTTGCTGAGCCAGCTGCTCTGAGAGGCGCTGCTGCTCGTCAATAACCAGCAATGAAAATGACTTCAGCTTAGTCAGTTCATCCTTAAGACTGATGACTTTTCTGTTGCTCTCTTCCTCTCTTCGGTCCTGGTTTGCCTTTTCTTGATCAATGAACAGCTTCAGTCTAGTAAAGAAAATGAGACAAACAAGGTTAATTAGGCCAATGAAGGTTAATGAAGAGAAAACATCCATCCTGTGTAAAATTACCAGTTGTGTAGGCCCATGAAACTGGTAAGTATGCCAACAGTAGATTGTTCTTTAACATACACACATGAGCACATTCCAGTTTGTACTGGTCACATTGTTAGGAAAATGGGTGTTCCTAAGTTCCTGAGGCAAAGGGGAAAGTAGGGTCATGGTGGCTGGTAAGTATTTCATCCGTGTGCTACCAGTGGTGACTACAACAAACTGCCGCTGAGCTTTACAGATAGCAAAGGACACACAAAATCCCTCAGATATTCCCCTTCAATAATGATGGGTGAAAATACTGTACAGTGTATGGACTGACCTCATTCTCAGGGTTGACAAATTTTCCTATTTGTGGGTAGATGTGTCACTGCCCTTGGTCTGAGGCATATGAAGGTAATGGAAAATATTTTTAAAAGAATATTCAGTACATTTCTCATATTTCTATGAGAAATTCTAGCTCCCAGCTGCAGTAGCATTACTCTAATAACCATTGAAAAGAGACAAATGTGGAAAAAGTAACTATTACAAAGACAAAGTGCATGTCTTTCCAGCTTTTACATCTGAGATCACCTTTTCTCCTACATTTTATTTCCAGCACAGTTTTCAGAGGAAGCAAGAGTGTTTCCTGTGGACTGGGTTAGGAAATGCTGCCTTATAAAAAATCCTTAGAGAATCTGTAGTTTGAGGAAAATACAGTTTGTTTCTAAGGCAACCACATCATGCAAATCAAAAGGAATATTTCTTTTTCTCCCGCAGGAACCTCATTGCTTTCCCATTGGAGTGGATTTGAACATGTATAGATGTACAGATGTTTTTTAAAGAATAAATGATATGAAAGTATTGAATAATAATATCAGAGCAGTGAGGGCTGGACTGAGAAACAAGGAAGTGTCACATCTAGACTTTTGTGGCATGTAGAACTGAAAAATATCAGAATTAACAATATTAACAATGTTATGGTGATATATATGTATGTCTGTGCCACTGACTACTTCCCACTGTAGTGTAGCTCTGTCCCTTTGTGTGTGGTATGGAATGTTAAACTGTGAACATTCTAACGGGTTCTGTTTCTTGAAGCAACATTACTGTTAATGCAGATTTAACTTTTCAGCCAATATGCAACGTACATGAGCTCACTCATGAATTCCTACTTCTCTGATGCTGCCTAACAGAAAATCAGGAGAGAAAATATGGCGCCATAAGAACTAAATAAACACAGTGTCACATATTCTCCATGTCAAAGCTCTGCCTTTGTCCTCCCCCTTGTTTCTGGTGCACCTGTCCCTTGTTTCTTGTCTCCGCCCTTGCCCAGGTGTTCTGTGTATTTAAGCCCTTGTGTCTTTCAAGTCCTGGCTGGATCTCTGTTACCGCTCTGCTATTAAATACTCTGCTGTATTCACGTTTGTACTTAGTATCTCTAGTCAAGTTAGCTGACCTTAAACGTTTGTTTTCCAGTAGATAAATCTTAAATTAATCCATATTTAACTGCTGCAATTTTCTCTTTCAAGACCAAAAACCCTCACATGACTGAGAGCTTGAGGTCATTTATTACAATAATAAGCAGACAAGCTATTACATAAACCTAAACACTTCCGCATTATGTGGGGGACACCAAGGGGACAATACAGCCACTTACTTTTGAAGTGTTAACTACATAGTTACTGGCAAAGGATTACTATGATGGTATTATTGTATATGTATTAACAAAATATCAATAACTGAAAAATGACATAAATCAAAATAACTTTAATGTTAAATATTTCACAGAAACTCTGTACTGACTGTAACATTTGTGTGTTGGCAAAGACCAAATTCAAGTCCCAACATGCACAAGCGTCATTACCCAACATTAGGTTACCTAACCCTAACCCTAGTGTATTAATTTTTTAACACAAAGTGTAAGGTCCAATAAATCAGGCTATTGATCCTTCATTAAACCCCACCCATTGAAGCATGCCAAATTTAATAAACTTTTTCAACAGAAAACGCTTCCATTGACAAATTTGAATATCTTAATAAAAGTCTAAATAAAGTCAAAATGTATTTAGGATGTTTACACTTTTTACTACATTTGCTTTTCTTAATTTCCGTTTGGTTTGCTCAACATACCTGTCAACAGCCAATCAAAAATCACCTTCCAATACATACTTCACTAAATCCTCATCACTACCATGTTATTTGGACACATGTCAGATTTATTCAGTGAGACGCTGCAGCATGAAGACATGGTAAAGTCCTATAAACTAACAGTTCAAACTTCAACAAAAGTTTAGACCCTGCATCACTGCCACCTTTTGTGGGCACCACAACCATAGGTCCCGAGAAGGCAAAGGACGTCTTAAAGGTGTAATTACATTTGAAGGTTGGTCCATAAATAAAGATGTAAACCTGTAAAAGCAGCTCTGCAGGCTCCTGAGCACCAGTAAAACTCTTCCTGAGAGTAGTGCGTGTGTGTGTGTGTGTGTGTATTCCTACCTGAGACACAGGAGTGTGCAGTAAACGCTGTGTGAAGCTGATGTGAGCGATGTGAGCTATGTGAGCATTCCAGCAGGAAATCCAAACAGTGAGAGACGACCTCACCGCCTGCTCACTGCCTATAGAGCATTACATCATCGACCTGCCCTTATATGGAGCTTTATGTTGCACAGCCCCTCACAGGAGGAGCTCTGAGCTCATGTGTGACACACAGCCAGAGTGTGTTTTTACAGCGTATGCAAGGAATAGAGAAATATAGAGGAACAGAGCGAGGGAGGGGAAGGGAGGGAGGTAAAGAGACAGAGAGAGAGAGAGAGAGAGAGTAAGAGAGGGAAAGAGAGAGAGGGTGGAAGAAGGGAGAGAGACAGAGAGGGTGGGAGAGGCAGAGGGTGGGAGAAGGAGAAAGAGAGAGAGAGGGTGGAAGAGTGGGGAGAGAAAGAGAGGGTGGATAAGGGAGAGAGTGAGAGAGGGTGGGAGAGGGAGAGAGAGAGGAAGTAGAATGAGTGTGTAATGTGAAAAATATTCATTTGCTGTGTGTGTTTGTTCTGCAGGGCAAACTGTGTTTGTCTGAAGACGAGTTACAATATTTCCTTCATCGCTTAAAGCTAATGAGTGCAAATGGAAAAACATAATTTCTGCAACTTAAATTTGCATATTACCACAAACATTGCACAGTCTGGTTCGGATGTGACCCGACCCACCGACAAAGACCCAATCCGCCAACAAAAAGATTTCATAATGTGCACAGAGACTGAAGTGGTTTAGATCTTCAGAAAAGATCTTTAGGAGGCTGCTGAGTGAACACACCCCATCACACAAACTCCACCATAACAACCTCTGCATTTAACCCATCACACAAGCACACTTGGAGCAGTGGGCAGCTACCAACAGCACCTGGGGAGCAGTGTAGCGGGACGGTACCTTACTCAAGGGATCCTCAGTGGTGCCCGGGGATTCGAACCTGTTACTTTCTGATCACATATGCAAGTCCTTAACTATCAGGAAACCACAGGCGTCAGACATGGTCTTTGTCAATTATTTTCTGTGTGGATGTTTAAAGAAAAATCATTGGTAAAGCAACAGAATCAGAACATCAGATGAGATTTCATTCACAATTTTGATTTTGATGATTAAACATTTCTTTTAAATTCTAAGAAATCTTTCGCTGGGATAATTCATGTATTGTACAATCAGTAACTCGCGCACACACACACACACACACACACACACACATGTGCACGGCCCTGTTTAAAGGCTATTAAGTGTAGTGTGTGTGTGTGTGTGTGTGTGTGTGTGTGTGTGTGTGCTGCTTAAAGCTGGTAAAAATCTGGTTTTTAGAAGCAACTTTTCAGACGCCTGGTTTCCACCAACATCACTGTGATCGTCTAACTCTTTATGTTTGTCCCGAGATCTGATTTTCTGTACGTGATTATCGTGGCCAAAAGAATTTACAATAACGATGTTAGTGACCGGACTCTCCACTGAAACTTATTCAAACATTTATTTATCGATATTTTGTGATGACTGTACTTGAGCTACTGCCACTTTGTACATTTTTTAATTATTATTTGCAAAAAGCATAATTGAAGCAGTGCTGCAGCACCATGGAGTCATATTCCATAATATTTACCACTCACACAGACAGTGCAGATGTGTCTCCTACTGAAAACGTCTGGAGCTTCATGAAGAGGAGAATCAGACAACGCCACCACAGACTGGAGGCGGAGCCCAATCAAAACAATAATTAAACACCAATTTCCCCAAATTCACATTCATCTACCTCAAATATAAAGACTTAGTAAAACCAGGAGCACAACCATGACACCAGCTCAGCCATCTTCAGCAATCAAAACTATTTCATCAAGTAACTTCTGCACCTTTCACATTCCACGGTCAGACTGTAAACATGGAGCTGCTCTTGACTGTAGCTCATGTCTAATTCCTGGTAATGTGCATATGAGTCAGCAGCCAGCGCTCTCATTATTCCTGCTGGGAAGTGAAAGACGAGGCAGAGAATTATTATGAGTTATTCTGTTTAATTAGACTGAAAAAAAGTTTGTGTGGAAATATGGAAATAAAGTTTTACATCTGTTCATATTTATAACCACATTACCAATGTGCAGCTTCGCTCAGCCAATCATCTCACAGCAGCAGCATGTTTACTCACACTAGTTACTGAACTTTACTGTTTACAGCACCTACTGAACTTTACAGCTACAGCTGCTATCAGGTGGAAACAGTAACTATGGGATGTGTCACATCAGAATTTTGCAAATGGTGAGTTCTGGGGTTTGGCTGAGTGAGTGATAGATTAAAATATAATAAACACACCTGTCCAAATTATACTCACCTGTCTGCATTAACATAAACTAACCTGTCTGGTTTATAATAAACACACCTGTCTGATTAAACTCAC
>JBBPDA010000041.1:759767-777026 GCA_037974385.1 Arnoldichthys spilopterus
GTGAGAGAGGGACTGATGAAGCAGAAAGATGACTGCGTCCTCCACACCGATGCCTGGACGATAAGCGAACTGGAGGGAGTCCAGCTCACTGCTCAGCTGGTGTTGAAGGTGGTTGAGCACAAACCTCTCCGTACACTTCATCAGATGAGACATCAGTGCCACTGGTCTGAAGTGGTTGGGTTCCCTGGGGTGTGTGGTCTTAGGTACTGGGACAGCACACAAGTTTTTGGGGTTGGGACTCTCTCCAGGATGAGGCTCAGAGTTGATCTGCACAGTCCCTGAGCAGCCTAGCACTGATCCCGTCAGGACCTGTAGCCTTTCTGTCCTTCATCTTCCTCAGCTCTTTTCTCACCTGGCCCTCTGTGATGGTGAGGCTGTGAGGGGGGCTGAGTAGTAAAGAGAAACTGAAGATGGTGGTTATACTATATTTATACTATATTTACCATCTTCAGAGAGACTAGACAGTGGTTAAGCCTGTATTGAGCCAACTTTCCATAGGGAAAAACTGTGTTTATTGTATTTATTAATCTGTGTACCTTTGACTAAATAAAAACTAATCCTTTGCTGTTTTACAGTTGTCTGGATCACTGTCAGTTCAGGGCCTGATAGAAGAAGCAGGAAAAGCATCCAGACTTTCTTTGCTCAAATAATTCTCTGTCTGTCTGTAAACAGCCGATAGGACAAACTAGGAGAAAATCTTTGTCCATATCTGCCGGTGTACCACTATAGGTGCGGGGCTTCTGCTCAAACCACCCAGTGAGATAAACTGCTGTAATCCAACAGTTTATCTGAAAGAACATAGTTACAGTGTGTGACGTAATTTTCCACACAAAGCACCTGATCCACTGTTGTTCTAAGACATATTTACTAGGGCGGAAGGAAATACGGGGTGAATTAATAAATTTAAGACCATTAACACAAAACACCTCTGCCTCCATCTTTCACCATTAGCAGCAACTATTGTAATACAGTGATGGTCTGGAGAATGGTCTTCTCTGCTGCACTAAACTAAAGGTTTTTAATATGAATATATTTTTCCATGAATGTGTATTTAACAATTCCCATTAGTCTATTCTCTTCATTTCATAGCATTTCTCTTGTTTGTGCTGCTTCCAGTAGTGTATGTTTGTTAGACCTTTTATCCAATCATATTTCAGGATCAGGTGTTGCCAGGGTGACAGAATCCACAGTAGATGCCTGTAGCTTAGAACAGATGGCAATAAAACTGTAGCTTTAACCAGTTGGATTTCAATTTGGGGACACTGGGGACATTTACCAAGCATATGATAATACGATTTTTCATGTCCTGTGACTGAATGGTCAGAGAGCGAAATGGTCAGAGCTTGCAACCTGCTTAACCTAAAACATTCATGCAGATTTAATAAATGTTTTTTTTTAACCCACAGCAACTGTCAGAGGAGAGGAAATGGATTTACAAAGTGAATGAAAACTTATGCTATAAATACAAGTGGACAAACTGGACTTTCAGTGTCAACTCTATGACGAAAGTAAAGTACTTACTGTACTGACTGTTCCTAAGGAAAGAAAGTAATCTGGAGTTTGTGTAATAATTAGTATTTTTGATGAATTTTATACTCTTGTCATTTTTTTGGTTGATATTAATGCTTCTGCTGGAGATGTTGTATGTGCAATCATCGTTCCTGTGCCAAAGAAGGCTCTAGTGTCCTGCTTCAGTGACAACTGTCCCATTGCACTCACTCCCATCATCATGAAGTGCTTTGAGAGATTTGTCATGAGACATGGCAAGACCCTGCTGCCTCCTTCACTGGACCCCTTTGCAGTTCGCATACAGATGTTATGATAACCACCACCCTTCATCTGGCCCTCTTACATCTGTACAAGAAGGACACATGTGCGAATGCTGTTCATAGACTTTAGTTTAGCATTTAACACAATCTTTTCCCAACACCTGACTGAAAAACTGAGCCTGCTGGGCTTGAACACCTCCCTCTGTAATTGGGTCCTGGACTTCCTGACTGAGAGGCCTTAGTCAGTTAGGATTGGGAACAACACCTGTGGTGCTCCACAAGGTTGTGTGATCAGCCCCTTGCTGTTCGCTTGCTGACTTACAACTGTGTAGCGATGCACAGCTCGACCACATCATTAAGTTCGCTGATGAAACAACTGTGGTAGGTCTCATCAGCACGAACGATGAGTCAGCAAACCAGGAGGAGGTGAAGTGGCTAACAGACTGGTGCAAAGCCAGCAACCTGTCTCTGAATGTTGACAAAACAAAAGAGATGGTTGTTGACTTCAGGAGAACCACAAGTGACCATTTTCCGCTACACATTGACAGCTCATGCATAGTCAAAAGCACCAAATTCCTTTGTGTTCACCTGGTGGAGAACCTCACCTGGTCCCTGAACACTAGCTCCACAGCCAAGAAAGCCCAGCAGCAACCTTACTTTCTAAAGAGACTGAGGAAATCTTCCATCACCGATCCTAACAGTGTTGTACAGTGAGACCATTGAGAGCAACCTGAGCAGCTGCATCACTGTCTGGTTCAGAAATTGCACAGTCATGGAGCGCAAGGCCCTGCAGCGGATAGTGAGGTCAGGGGAAAAGATTAGTTTTAGAATAGTTTATGTCCCCTCCATTACGTAAATTTACACCACATGCTGCATCCGCAAAGCCACCAGCATTGTGGATGACCCAACACACCCCTCATACAAACTGTTCTCCCTCCTGTGTCTGGAAGAAGGCAACGAAGCATTCAGGCCTTCACCACTAGAATGTGCAATAGTTCATCCTCCAGGCAATAAGACTTTTAAATACTCAGGGACTTTCAACACACACACACACACATACACACACACACATACACATACACATACACACACACTTACTTAACTAGTCCTTAACTTCATATTTATTTATTACTATTTAACTTTATGCTGCTACATTCTTCCTGGTCGTCCCACAACTGCACTGGTCACTGTTGCACTATTTGTTCAAACCTGTCTGTCTTTGCACTTTCGTTGCACTGTCCTGCAATGTTTGCACATCTTTGCACACAATGCACTGTATGTCGTTAGTTGTGTAGTGTTTGTGGTCCTGTGTTTCCTGCAGCACCGTGGTCCTGAAGGAACATTGTTTTGTTTCACTGTGTACTCTGCGAACTGTATATGGTTGAATATGTTTCGAATAAAAGCCTACTTGACTTGACTCATTGCTTGAACAGATCTAAACTCATAATAATAATAATAATTTTAAAATAATAAAACAAAATACAGCATCAAACAGCAGTAACACAGGTAAAGATTATTTCTACAGTCCTACATACAAACTCTTACACTCTCTCTTTTTGTTGTATTACTCAAAATATTCAAATAAATATGAATTAATTTTCTATTTGATCTGGACTGTGAGTGAACACTGACTGTTAGAAAAAATGAGCAGATGCTACAAGTCTAAATAAATTAGTTTAATTAATGAGGATTTTTTTGTAACAATCACCTTCATCTTTGGCTCCAGTATGTTTTTGTTTCATTACCATGGTGCTTCTGTGGTTTGCAGCAAAAAAAAAACAAAACAGTTTCACACACAAATTGCTGGTGTTCTTTCAGTCTCTGTGCAACTCTCCTCACAATGTTATAGTGTTTATTCCTTTTGGATTTATTTTTGTAGTATTGTGTGAAGTGCTCCTGAACTGTCAATTTTTTTGGTTGAGCAGTTTTCTGTGCCTCCACCATGTCTGCCAAGGTCTGAAAATGCTTTAAATTACTTTTATTGCTTTTGCAAACTAGTCCTAGATTATTGATCAATTCACCACCAAATCTACTAGGTATCATCTACTGCCACCCAATGAAAATTCATGGCAAAGCCTTCAGATAGGAAATGAGGTCGTAACTGCATCATTTGTCCACTAAGAGGTGCTGCAATAAACAAAAAACAGTTGTTTTGACTAATAACTAAAGAAAATCAGCTAGAATGCAGTTCAGTGAAATTAACTATAGGTTTGAAAGTTTCCAGTAAAATTAGCTTTTGCATGAAATCATTTAAATCTCAGATCATAGTAAATCCAGTAAAAGCAGAGTTAGCTGCAACTAGTAGATATCAGCGCACACAACAGGATTTGTACAATTTTTAATCTGACACTTTGTCGTAAAGTAACTAATACATGTAACAGAAAGAGCATAAGTAACTAACACATCACTGGTACCTGACTTCTGCTCATGTAGCTGCAAACTGTCAAATCCTCAGTAAAGTTCCAACATCTACATCTACATCTACTTTTCAGAAGAGCACAAACTGTTACTGCAGCGAATTGAGAAGCAAAATAAACACAAAACAAATGTTGGATAAGAAAGTTTCTACAGACCTTTGTATACTCGGGGGAAGGTGGTGATGTACTGTTTCTTCATTGTTACGTCTGTTTTTCTGCTAGCACTGACCTTTCCCTCTCCTGTTCCAGCAGGTTGGTGAACTCATCACTCTTCTTCATGAACTCGCTGTGATTGTGTTTCTCGTCCTCCAGCCGGCAGAGTGCTTGTTTGTGTGCCTGCTCTACCAGAAGCAGCTGCTCCAGCATACGTCTGTATGTCTCTCTCTGCTTCTCCACCAGTTTGTCCAACTAACACACATGCATCACACACAGAGCAGTGAGAAGATGTGCTGTAAACTACTTCATGCATTTTAAAAAATGTTGTGCTGCTTTCTCAATGGCAATTTTTAAATAATGTAAAATATATAGCATTTAGGTAAGTAAAGAAATAAATTAATAGTTTGTTTAAAAACCTTACAGTGTAAATATTGAATAAAATCTAAAGTCAGTTTTCATAAATTAAATTAAATGTGGTAACTTTGTAAACATTGTTTCTACCAAATACACTTGTGATATTTCTGTTTAAATTATTCACATAATATTCACAAAAATTCAAATAAATATAATTATTCCATCCACTGTGTAAGTATTTTGTTCAGTTCTGACCTCCGCAATGGGCTTCTCATAGATGTCTTCCTGCCAGCTGCAGCCCTTGCCCTGAATGGCATCTCTCTGCAGAGCCTGAAGCACTTTCCGAGGTGTGACAAAACCATACTGGGCCTCCAGTAGAGCCAAGTCTATCTTATCTGCCCTCAACACTGTGATCACCTCATCTCTGGCCTAAACAGATAAAAGAAGTTCTGTAGCATTTTACCATTCAGCTTACAAATATTGAGGTTAAATCCTTCCATAAAGAATAGGATAAGTGTAATGTGTTTGTGTGTGAAATGCCCTGTAACATATGCAGTTAAAGCCACATACTCTGGTCTGTTTACCTGAGTTTATTGGTAATGTAGTAATTTTACTCTGTATTTCACTCTACATCCCTTGGAAATTGTTCATTTCTTCTAACATATTGAAACAACCAAACATTTCTTCCACTTTAATACAGTGCCGTATTGTAAGGTATTTTTTTTAGAATTCAGAGCTGAATCAATAACTGCGAGCTGCCCAGTACCTGAGGTAGCAAAACAACCCCAAACCATTACATTTCCACTTTTATGCTTCACAGTTGGAATGATGTTCTTTTCTTGAAAAGCTGTCTTTGGTCTATGGCACAAATCTTTGATCTGTCCAGAGCACATTATTGTAATGGTTTGCGCCCGGACAGGCCGGCCGGGGGGCGGTTGAGTGCCCTATCTTCGCGGCCGTGCTGTGTCGGGTCGGCCGGGGGCGCATCAACATGGTTACGGCAATCATGCTTATGTGTTTCACCTGGGCCAGAGCCCTTTTAACGCTGGTTGTCGGACCGGGCGGCGCAGAGTCCTTATACATCCCTGTTGGCTGGTGTGGCTGCTTGTTTTAGCCACACCAGACTCGCGCCGGTCATTTGGTAAAGGTTCTGGATTTTAACTCAGGGTCTCCCTTTTCTCCCCCTTTCCCTGTTTGCCCCAGCAGAGAGGTCTGAGCAAGGCTTAGTGGCCGTCTGCTGGGGAAACTTTTATTCCTCAACTCAAGTCCTCCTGTGCAGGTTGGTAGAGGGCCTCTTTCCCTGGCCCTCTGAGGAGCGCACCGGCCACAAACCGGCCGGCAATGCCATGGATTGGATTGCCTCTAGAAAATAGCAGACGTGCCCGGACCAAATGCCTGGGGCCCACAGGCAAGCATGAGACGGCCGAGGGTGGGGGAGATTCCGGCTGACTCGAAGCGAGTCCCCGCATGAGGCCGGGGTACGGCATGTTAGAGCCCACGTCTGCTTCTAGACACCCTTTCCCTCCTCCCTGGTGGCCAGTGTGCCGACCAAACCCCAGGAGCAACCCCAAGCCGGCCTGACACGGACTCCCTGACGGCCATGGGCCCGGGAGATTCTGTGGCTGGCTTGCACCTGCTTCCAGGGGTTCCTTTCCTTACCCTTTCCTGCTCCCTTCTGCTACCCTGCGATTGGGCTCTCTGAAAACTCACGTGTCGGCCTACACGCCGGCGCGTTATAATTATTCCAAAAGGCCTGGTGTTTGCCTGCATGTTCTTCAGTAAACTATCTTACTCTGATTTTCTTTTAGAAGAGCCAAGGTTTTTCCTGACAATACCCAAACAGGACAAATATGTCCAATCTCTATTACACTGTTAACATATGAACTTTCACACCACCAGTGGCAAGTGTTACCTGCAGAGTGATAACATTTTGGGCTTCTTCAAAACATTTTTTTACTTCAAACACTGAATTTGCTGGGGAGGTGGGTCCCGGACAAATGAATAATCCCTTGAAATGTGTCAAATGTAGATTATTTGGTTTTTTTTGTGCATTATCTTTTAAAATCCACTTTTTTTTCTGAAGGACTTAGTGAGTTCTTTATATCTTGACATGATGATACTACACAGTTCAATAGCAAAGAGAACACCAGACCCTAGATGCCATGTTCTAATGCCCTGATTCAAATTTTATGGATTGAAGGTGCAATGTGTGTTGCTTTCTTGTTGTAGCTGTTGTGTTTTGTGCTTTGCAGTAGTATATAATCACCTCTACCTGCAAGTACTGTATCACAGAAGGTGAAATATTTGCTTGATCAAATTGTTTAGAAAAACATTTCCAGGGGATGTTTTTAATTTTTTATATGACTGTAGGTTCCCCACACACACTGATTTAGCATATTGTTCTGAATGGGCAGTTAGTTTTAGGGGGCAGGGCTTAGCAAAATGTCTGTTTACTAAAGGATTATTGAGTATACTAGTAGGCACATTAACAATGTCAAGGCCCACTCATGTTTCCCCCCACAGGTACAACAGGTGTGTTCTGTTTTATCTGTGTGAGGGACAAAAACTGTTGTACACACTGTGGGAATCTTGGTAGGTTATGATCTTTTGAGCCTTTACAATATATTCATTTCTGAAAAAAGTGTCATTAAAGATCTTAATCCATCTGATGTGAAGTGAGGCTCAGATTCTGTTCTGATTTCCTGCAGTAATTTGGTTCTCACCCACCTGCAGTTCTCCCTCCAGCATGCTGAGAAGGAAGAGGAGGTCATCCCGGGAGAGGTCTCTGCCCTTTCCTGATTCTCGTGTCCTCTCTGTGTTCCAGCTGTGCTGAGTGCTGCTGCTGCTCTCGTGGTTGTGCTCTATCTTGCCTGTTTTTGCCAGGAGGTCAGGTTCATGTGGTTGATTGGCCCCTTGGATGCTGGACAAGGCCTCTTTGGCCTCTGATGTGTGTCGACATGACTGAGCTTGCACCTGAGATGATTTCACCTCTGCTACATTCTCCAGACTGTTGCTACGGGAATGCATAACTGTTTACCTGCATGGAAACAACAAAGAGGGTCTTGTTGGAGAGTATGTCTTTATGTGTGTGTTTGTATGTGTATGTGTGTGTGTGTGTGTGTGTGTGTGTGTGTGTGTGTGTGTGTGAGTATGTGTGTGTATGTGTGTGTTCGATTTATTTTTAATATGTCAGTCACACAGAACACGCAGCAGTAGTGGGTAAATGGATAAATAAATGAATAGGTAAATGAGTGAATGGGTAAATGAACGTTCAAATTCAAGTTCAAGTTCAAGTTTATTGTCATATACAGGCAACAATGGAACATCATTACCAGCAATGAAATTCTTAGACTTGGAACCTCCTCAGAAATTGCACACATAAATATTTTTTTTAAAAATCATAAAAGTAAAATAAATTTGTAAAAAAGAGAAAGATAATACAAGCTATTAAAATACAAAAGAAGAATATAAAGACTTTTATATACAATACAACGGTGAAAGTGTTCAGTTTTCTTATTAAGAAAATTGTGCTGAAAAAAAGTGATGTGCTGTGCTGATCTGACCACCCTCTGTAGAGCTTTGTGGTCTAGAGCATTACATTTTCCATACCAGGTGGATGATACCACCAGACAGAATCCTCTTGATGGTCCATCAGTAGAAGCTAGTGCGTATTCTGGAGTCCAGGCCAAACCTTCTCAGCCAGCACAGAAAGAAGGTGATGTCTGATTGGTTGGTCCAGCGCTGAACCAAACGCGTTTCAGCAGGACTGCAGAATGATATGATTTGCAAAAGGCCGGTTGGTGGAGGGCTTTGTAGGCATATGCATGCGGTGTGTAAACATGGTCGAAGACGTTCTAACTGCGTGTTGGAAAGTTTAAGTGCTCATGATATTTTGGCAAAACCTTTTTCAGATTGGCATCTGCGTATTACATATTAAATATTACAACATTCATTTAATTTTACTTTATATTATATAGACTTTATATTTATATCTCTCGGCTGTCCTGGGAACCCCTTGGCATACCCCCTGGAGAGCTGGTGGAGGTGGCTGGGGAGAGGGAGGTCTGGGCTTCCCTGCTGAAGCTGCTACCCCCGCGACCTGAACCCCGGAAAAGCGGAAGGTGATGGATGGATGGATGGATTATGTAGACTTTTTTTTCTCCTTAATCGGTTTTAACACATTTGAACAATGAGACTCATGTTGACTCATTTCCGTTATTTCACAAGCATGAGGAAAACACATGTTATTTCGTAACAGCCAACAACACTCTCTCTGTGGGCAGTGGAGGGCTAGTGTTTCAGGACAGGAAGGTTGCAGGTTTAAGTCCTGGCCCAGGTTCCACTGACGTACCCTTAAAAGGTACTGTCCCACTACACTGCTCCCCCGGTGCTGTTGGTACCTGCTGCTGCTCAGTGTATGATTGGTTAAACAGAGGTCACATTTCATCGTGGTGAACTCTGTGTGATGGGGTGTGTTCACAATGACAGTCACTTTCACTCCCTTTTCACTTCTCCTCGTAGTTTCAAAATGCCACAGTAAAAGTTATGATCCATTTCACCACTGAGTTTCCCTTGAGTAAGGTACCGTCCCGCTACACTGCTCCCCGAGCGCTGTTGGTAGCTGCCCACTGTTCCACGTGTGCACATGTGATGGGTTAAATGCAGAGGTCACATTTCATTGGGATGCTTGAGTGTGTTCACAATGACAAATTGTTACTTTCACTTTCCCAAGAATCACTGCAGCATCATACAACACATGGCCTGTCAGCAAATGAACCCCTACCTTAACCCTCAGTTCACAGATTTTTGGACACAGGGTATTTGATTTTGTTCTTAATTCTAAAGTTCCTCTGTGTACACAGGTTATATATAGTAGAACCATGTTATTAATTTAGATAAAGTATAAATATGAATGTTCAAAAGTCAGGAGTTCACAAGATAAAATATCAATGAGCTTTTCATACATTTGTATTTACACCAAGCCTGATACACAATCACAAAAAAAAAGTCAAATAAGAACTTGGCATATGTATGTATTGAAGTTCCTCTCAGTGGTAGTTTAAGATCTTGGCATGTTTATTTATTGCAGTAGTTGCCCTCTGTAGTTGTATAAGCACTTACGTATACGTATGTATGTATTACAGTAATTGCGTCTGTTATTTATTTTATAACTACGAGCAATGCGTTGGTCTTCCTTGTAGCACCACTCTCAGTGTTACTCTGTGCAAAGCGAACGCTTGATTGTTTTCTCTGTCCTGGAAGTTGCTTTGGATAAAAGCGTCAGACACATGAATAAATGTAAATGTAAATGTAAGATTCAGGAAAGAGACAGTTTAATACAGCCAAGCAATCTTATTCTAAAAAAAGCTTTAAAAATGCACTTAAAAGTTCTGTATTTTGTATTTTCCACGTATTTTAATATTAACACAGTCTTGGATTAGACTCTCCATCTGTGATTTTAAAGAATGGTCAAAGACATGAGTGGTGGCCTTCCTAGCAATCAAGTCATCCTTAGGAAAAAATTAAATAGCCTATGCTTTTCAGTGAAGTACAGAAGTGCTGATTCTAAAGCATTTTAACCTTAGTTTCTTGTCTAATACATCTGATCACTCAAAGGTAATATGTGACAATTCTTATGTTCACGCTTAATCACTGAATCAACATAATCAAACCTGAAGGGCCTTACAGAATATTCTCTAATTAACCTACAACTGTTCAATAGAATGGGCAAGATCACAGCCTCACACACTTCAGTGCCCATTACCCTATCGGATACATTAAAAAACAATCACATGAAAGTAAGGACTCTCGTTCACTGGGAATATTTTAATAAACAAACTTAGCAATCAGTGAAACCACACATATAGAACTTCCACATGTGTATTTAGCATTAAACCATTTTAGCCATGAACAATTTCTAGCAATAGTTAACAAATGTGCCCTTGAAAAAAAATCTGAATAAAGATTGAATGAATGTTATGGTACATAGTATATAAGCTATACAGATGGGGCAGCCAGTCCTGAACAAATGACAGTAGTCGCAATCTACACCACTTGAACCAGTGCCACTGTGCAGTGGTGCTGGAGATATTTTACTGCCAGTGTTTGAAGCAGCAGAATGTGCATAGGCTGGAAAATGCATGATGATAAAGGCAAAAAAAGATCACCTGACTTAAGGTATTATGCACAGAAATAATTTTTTACAAACTACAACACAAGAACATCTGGATTAACAAACAATATGCACCTGGGAACAAATTATTTAGTGGGATCCTACCTGGCTACCTTTATTTACCTACCTTTATCCATGTTTATGCTGCCTTTGGGTGAAGTTACTACAGAGCATAGAGTCAATTTCTATAGCAATGTTAATGATGCTCAGTTGTACAGATCTATAGTGCCAGAGAATCCTAGTGCTGTAAATAAACTGAAACATTGTATTGAGTATCACAAGATGGCATAATAGCACAGAGGGGAAAAGTCTTAAACATCCTGGGACTATAGACTGAAACTTGAAAAAGTGTTTGACTCATGTTTAATTCACACATTGACAGTATGGTGAAGATGTTCACATCTGGACTGTTGTAATGCACTTTTTACATATATTTTACTAGATTATTTTAAAAAACAATAGACAGATTATGAGTTCTCCTGGCTGTAGTTCTATACACCAGCCTCGTCCCTCTGGGAGAGGAGAAGGTGGCATTTTTATAATGATAATCTCAGCAGCACACAATAATCTGAAAATAATTTTAAAGCTTTTGAAGTTCATCATACTAACATAATACATGTAACCACAGAAAATCTATACAGTCAATTATTGTAATTCTTGTTTACAGACCCCCAGGGCCTTATTGTGAATTCCTCTGTGAATTCTCCTGAAATGTAACTTCTTGTGTAACTGTTTGTTAATATGCCCCACAAAGACTCTGCTAGAAGGGTGTGTGTATAAAGTCATTTTCACTGTCTCAGCATCAGCCATTTTTGGAATGTCATTTTAAGACAGATGTATAAAGGGAGCTCTGAGTCAGTAGCTGAGTCTGTCTTTGGCAGCTTCTCAGAAATGCATTACTGCTAAATTAGCCGAAATAATTACAACCACCACCATGATGAAAATAAAAACCTAAAGTGTTGAATGTGTTTAGTCTTTATATTGTGCTTCACTGCTGCTGTTGTTGAGCTCTTCACCACTGCACAATAGCCTCAACAACAGATTTAGTTCCAGCTTCGACTTTTTTTTTATAAATGGTTTCATATCAGCATCACCAGATATGTACATAAGATATTTAATCATTGGCCCACAGTTCCATGTCTGTGCATCCTCTTTGGTCTTATAATATATAGGCCTACATGTAAATGTATACAGCAGATCTCTTGACTGGAATGGTGGCACATGGTGTCAGTTGCTGTGCATACAAAAAGCTGTTTTTATGCTGGTTTCCCAGCTGATACTTTAAAGACAATTTCCATTACTCACAGTTATTTATATGTTGTTTATATGGTTAATTTCTGCAATTAACATCAGGTGAGGTGAGAGTTCGTTGCATGATGGCCTGTTTGGAATATTAGCCACAGTTCAGTATAAATAGAGACTTTTTCCTAGAGCCCACTCAGTGGCATTCTGCCAGGAAACTGGATCCTTGATCTAAAACAGAATTCCACTGCCCCATGAGGGAAGGCATGTGGATCTGACTTGCCCTTGATGTCCTTGCTGTGCTCTGTAATAGCATGGCTAGAATAAGCACAGAGAAAAATACTGTGTCAAAATGTTACTCAGTTCACCTCTGTTCATGTTGGACAAACACACATCTTTTCACATTGCCTCATGGTCCAGTGCTCTTCTAGCCATGTCACAGGCTTGATAATCATTTTATAGCTAAAAAATGAAAAAGTTTTTCTAAAACAGAACATAAAGTTACATGATAAAGCTGCAACCCAATAAACTGTGCTATGTTTAAATCAGTAGGTCCTCAGTAATAAAAAGCACAAGGCACATTTTCTGTGCAGTACTAGTGCTAATAGTAATGATAAATATAGAAGCAACTATCAACCAAAACTGTGGCACTGGAGAGATGGATAAACTTATCCCAAATTTGATGCCTGGTTACTTTGGAGTGTCCTCTTCAATGTGTCAAATTTAATGCAAATCCACCAAGGCATTCAGTGGGTTTCCACAACCACCCATGTGCAGTGTAATAAACAGCCAGTGCTCCATCTGGTGTAGAAGAGCTGAATAACATTCTTCCTTTCACATTTGATAAAGTGGCACGTTCCAGGATTAAATGGTCAAACATGTGCATTATTGTTTTACACACAACCTCTAACCCCACTGTGCCTGCTGTCCATCACAACTGACACAGTTTAGGCAGAGAAGATGGTTTACTTTAATCTAGTTCAACAGACAGAACTTGAAATCGTCTCTTCATCAAAGTAAGTCATTTGCCCACTCAGTTCAGATTCTTATTTCAGAAGTAGTAGTCTGGCTTCTCTCAGCAATAATACATTCCTCTCTTAGCTCTGGGGATATAACAAACATTGAAATACTTAAACTAACTGGACAAGTCAACTGAAACTGTAAGGTTGGGGCCCTCCGGCAGGGGGCGTCCAACACCTGCAGTACCACGCCAGGCCAGCAGGGGTGGACTTCTCCCTGCAACTACAGGGCGCAACCGCAGAAGAAGGCAGATTGCAAACTCCCAAGGCAGAGGGCAGCAGCAAAAACTTCTGCCAAACACTCTCGAGTGTGAGACCTCAGCCGGTAATTTCGGTAAAAAAGAAAAGAAAAGAGGAAAGAAGAAAAAGAAAAGAGTGTTTGTTTGTGAGCCACCCAAAAAAAAAAAAAAAAAGGGAAGATATTATATTTTTGTGTATGCTCCCCGAGCAACGCGCAGCAAGGGGAATTTGGGTGTGGGTGTGTTCGTGTTTTCGCAAAAGGCACCAGAGAGAGAGAGAGAGTGATTGTGGGTTTGTGTGCTTTGTGTGTGCATTCGTCTGCCTGCGTCTCCCCCCTCCCCTCGCCTCTCTCTCAAACCACAGTGAGAGACGAGGCTCGAGCTCTCAAACTAAGTGTGTGAGAGAGAGAAAGTGCAAATCACACCCAAAAGCTACAGCGAAAGGCCACTAAGTTTAGTAGGAGTGAGCTCCATCCGCTTCTCCTACATGTCTCTTTTGTTGGGAGCTTTATCATTTAGCCGTGTCGGCGTGTTGGCCAGCTCTCTCCCCTGGCGGCCTTAGTTATTTCTCTTTCTAACACGTGCTCGTTACCCATAAGGCGGTGTGACTCGTTCGGCAGCGCGCTGCACTATAACACCCGCATTCCGCTGCCGACGCTATTTCATTTCCTACCCGAAAACGCTATTTCTTCTCCCTTCTCCGCTAAAAGCGCACCCGTATTCGGCCCCGTAGCGCTGTGGTCTACGCTCTCGCCTCTCAACCAGGAAGGTGAGAGTTCGATCCCAGCGCAGGGTGTGTTTTTTCCCCTACCACGTCTATTGCTCTTGGGTCCTGCCCAAAACTCCGCGCCGGTGTCCCAGCGGCGCGTTACAGAAACATGTCGTTATTTATCTTAGTTATGAAATTACGGAAAATTGCCTGTTTCTAATCAGCTGTTTTATATCTGAGATTTTAGAAAATGTTTTGGCCCAACAGTTTTGTTCATATCTGCTCAACAATTACATTTCTGAAAAATTCCAGACTGGATTCTGTCCCCCGTGACCCGGAAACGGAAGAAGCGGTTGGAAAATGGATGGATGGATGGATGTCCTCACCACAGCACTGAAACAGCTCCAGTAAAGATATTAAAGTAGCTTTTCCTGTCTGTTGATAAAGGTAGTAAGTCATTACAGGTTCCACTTAAACTCAGCATAACATTTGACATAGCAGTGTTGTAATATACTGTATTGATAATAACCGTGATATTAAAAATTTAAATATTGATATGGTGTAATAGTGTTAAAACAATACTGTGAATACCTGCACCAGCAGCTATGTGTTTCACACTCCAACAGTAGGTGGCGGTATGGGTCCATAAAGCTTGATGCAGCTTAAGACTTTTTAATAAATTAATGAATTAGAGTTATTCAATGACGGCTGCACTGAATCCATTGTTTTTATACATTTTGTATTTTCTTTATTATGTACTGACATTATTGTTATTAGTAGTAATAGTAATACTACTAGTAGTAATATAATATAGTATATAGAACCACTGGAGAAAGTTCCCCCTTTCTTTGCATCTACATTGTAAGAATTGAAAATGATTATAGTTGTTAGAATGACGTTTTGAGGAACTACTTTAGCTCCAACTGCAGGGTCTTTTTCACACTAGTAGAACCATGTGTACAGTGTTTGGTCCAGATGAAAGTGTATGGTCCAAATTAATAAATCATGTATTAATATTTAATAATACATCATGTTTAATATGTAACTAATAATCATTGCATGAGGAAATAATGAAAAATATACATTAATATCTAACAGAGTTGTACATTAATAGCAATACCTGACTTAATATATTAATTAATCACTACATCACTATTCATTATTTACTACCACATGTCCCTAAAAACTCACTCCTTACATTAACTCCTCAATCTGATGCTTCTTATGTTACTGTTCTGTTTCCTATGTCAGCACAAGGAGAATGGGCTTCTCCTTTTCATCTATCAAAGCTTCCTGTTCCTGTTAAGCTTTAGTCCTGCTTTTCCTTGCTACTGTTGTGTATGGCTTTCTCGCTGAGCGCTTGGACTTTAATCTCTGTGAAGCTGTTTCTTACATTTGTATTGATCTGATTAGCCATGATGAACATTGATTCCAACATCAATTCAGCAGCACTCACAGATTATCTAACGTGTGTTATGTAGTGGTACTTATTGTATTGTAGTGGGTGTGTGTAAATTTAGTGTGTCTGTGTAAGTATGTGTGTGTGGGTGTGTGCATGTGTGTATGTATTGGTGAACTGATGTTTCTAACGCTGGTGACCCAAGTTGTCCCAGGCCCCTAAAACATATAGTTTCTACTCTCCCTCTTGAAACTCAGTGGCTTTCTGCTTTTCGCCACATTCCGTCTGAGAAACTCAAGGTCTGTGTCTCTCTCAAAACACCATAAAACCAACGTCAGTTGTAAAAAGCGCTATATAAATAAACTTGACATAGTAGCAAGGATATGGCATCCCGTCCTTCAGACACGGTTGCACCAGGAACTTTAAGAAGCTTCTAGAACATCAGCTGGTGTCGCAGTGGAGCCTAGTAGTGAGGACATTGCCCTTGTGAACTGAAGGTCGCAGGTTCAAATCGCAGCCTGGGCTTCACTGAGGTTCCCTTGAGTAAGGTACCATCCCGCTACACTGCTTCCCGGGCACTGTTGATTGCTGCCCACTGCTCCACGTGTGCACATGTGATGGATTAAATGCACATTTAGTCAATTTCATTGTGGTGCTTGAGTGTGTTCACAATGACAAATAGTCACTTTCACTTTCCCAAGAATCACTGCAGCATCATACAGCACATGGCCTGTCAGCAAATGAACCCCTACCTACAACACCTTCACAACATCACAGACATGCACCACATTCATCAAACAGAAATTAATCTGGAAATATGGGAAACGGAAAAGTTCAGGTAAAGTTACACAGTAGCATATTAATCCCTGATAATCCACTTTTATTTATCTTTTTTTAGTGTTCCATTTCACAAAATCTCAGTGAATGTTTGTCTTGCACTGTACAACAAATTTCCAGTTTTTAAGCACTTATTAGTAATATTTATAATAAACATTGATTTGCTTATTTTGAATTTATGATTGAATTTAATATTAATAATGTTAATACATGTCATCTTTGCTCTTATAATAAAAGTTAAAATAATGTTAATACATTTTATGTATAAGTTAATGCGTTCTGAGCGACGTAGGCATTTTAGCCGAGGTTTGTAGAGGCTGTAGCCTCTTTTGAATGCCAACCTGCAGCCCAGACTGTAATACTGTGTGTTAACCTGTGGGGGCAGTAATCAGTGTGTTTTTAAATATGTGGGGTTTGAGCTTTATCCTACTTTTACATTTGTCTATTTGGCTAACGCTTTTTTCCAAAGCGACTTCCAAGATGTGGAGTATTGTAGTGTGACGGTACCTTGCTTAAGGGAACCTCATTAGTGTCTGGACTGGGATTTGAACCTGCGGTCCCAAGGGCAATGTCCTAACCACTAGCCCTCCACTGCCACCATTGCCACCATTGCACTGTATTAGTGAAATATGGATCAGTGTCTTTATTGAGGCCTGAACCTTGACGTATTGTTAAAAATCCTCCTGATATGGTGAAAACACCGTAACCGCTACTGGAATCACACTCTGACTGAAGGATCATGGGAAGGCTGTAGTCCTCCAAAACTAAACTGGCATGTAAACGCAGTGAAGATGTTTTCTTTGCGCTTATGGGAACAGAGAAGGAAGGTTGCCACTTAGTGCCTATCTTAGATCCAAGGATATAAAGACCACATCCCAGGCAAGAAATCTTGGTGTTATCATGGATGAAGATCTTCATTTCAGTGATCACATCAAAGCTGTCACTA
>JBBPDA010000041.1:785780-800869 GCA_037974385.1 Arnoldichthys spilopterus
CACCTGCACACACAGATATCCCCCTAAAATAGCTAAAACTAAAAACAAACTAAAAACTACTTCCAAAAATATTCAGCCTTGATATTAATGGGTTTTTTGGGTTCATTGAGAACATGGTTGTCTTTCAATAATAAAATTATTCCTCAAAAATACAACTTGCCTAATAATTCTGCACTCCCTGTAGTGGGATATGGGTCAAAGGCCAATAAGTAAACAATTGAGGTTAAATGCATCACTCCTTAATGACAACGAATTTATTACATTTGTGAAAACTGAACTAAAGCAATACTTAGGAGATATTTTAGGTGTAGCATTTATGTCTCTCACCTTATGGGACTGTACTTACTACAGTCTTACATTAGAGGGGAAATTATTTCATTTGCAAGTGCAACAAAATGAAAAAGACAGGAAGCAAAGCAAATAAATGAGAATAATAAAGTAAGCCAGTGTTCATTTACAAGCTTGTAGGGATCAAATAGCATAACTACTGAAAAATAGAAAGCAATTTACTAAACAAAAATATTATTTAAATTGTCAAAAGGGATGCAGATTGTTAGCATTAAGACAGCAAGCATCTCAAGTCAAGTCAAGCAGGCTTTGTTGTCATTTCAACCATATGCAGTTCACACTAAGTACAAACTAAGACAGTGCAGCAGTGACCAGTGCACAGTAATGTAACTACCAGGTGCAAAGTATCAGGATGTGCAAAAATGCAATAATGTAATGTAAACAATGACACAGGGAGTAGCAAGTATGTAGTGGCATAAAGTTAAATTGTAATAAATATAAAGTTAAGGACTAGTTAAATGTATGTGTGTGCGCGCGTGTGTCTTGACAGTCTTATTGCCTGAGTGATGAAACTATTGCACATTTTGGTAATATACGCCCAAATGCTTCTATGGTACCTTCTTCCAAACTGCAGGAGGGAGAACAGTTTGTGTGAGGGGTGTGTTGGGTCATCCACAATGCTGGTGGCTTTGCGGATGCAGCTTGTGGGGTAAATGTCTGTGATTGAGGGGAGAGAGACAGAGATCTTTTCAGCCGACGTCACTATCTGCTGCAGGGCCTTGTGTTCCATTACCATACAATACATCTAATACATGGTGTTTGGCCTGAATTCGGACACTCAGCTTTAAAACTCTAAGACTATTTGACCAAACTTTAAGTCATCTTGACCGACTTCAAACTGAGATGATTTCAAAATGCACATCTTTTCTGTGCGTAATTATCAATCAAGGCCAGAATAATTTACGTCAACGGCTTTGACGCACAAAGCTGAAATTATTTGTGCACACACACATAGTGCTGATAAACATGCATGTACCGCATTAGCCCAACTTTGCTTAATCTCTTATCAGGGATACTTCTGTCTGAATCCAGACTTTTGGCTACTGAGGTCACAACTGGTTGAAACTGGTTCCACCTAAATCTGCTATAAGATGCGCTTTTTGAGCACAGAGATTCAATCTCTGTTACTTTGCCTTATTTTCTGCTTGGGATCCCAAGTCTTTGGGGGAAACTTTGTTTCTAGATAAACACCTCTCTCTCTCTGTTAAATAAAACTTTTAAAATTACTTCACGGTGTAATTCTGACCTCTCCTTGAAGACACATCGACACTCGCCACATCATACAATACAGAAATTAAAGCCTGATAATTTAATACTCACAAAACCTGATGAGATCTTAATTGTTTGCCAAGTTTTATGAATCTCTTTACAAAAAAATGGATACGTGTATAGATCATGATGAATTGACACAATTCTTAAAACTTATTAAAGTAATAGAGCTAACTGATCCTATGGCAAAAGAGATACATGAACTGACTAGAGAACAGGAAATACAAGAATCTCCAAACTGAAAAAACAACAAAAGCCCTAGACCATGGGTACATTAATGAATTCTAACAAACATTTAAAGTAGTAATTTCACCCTTACTGCTACAAGCTACCATTATGCACTGTAGGCTGCCATTATGGCTCACTCCTGGTCTGAGGTGTTAATTGCATTACATAAGGAAGGGTAGGATCAGCCAGTATTATAGAACTTATTACTATTTATTCCTAGGAATATTGTTTTCAAGAATTGTCCTCTAGGGATTCAAATGTGCTAAGTAATTAACAGTGATTGTTTAATTAATCTACTAGTTAAAACTTCAGAAGTCCAGCCTGGTTACATTCTCTTTCGTGTTTAAAATTTGAATATTTTAGGTACTTTTATTTCATTATTTGAAAAAATGTGAGCTAATATACACTACTCACAATAAGTTAGGGATATTGTGAGAGACTTAGTGGATGTCATACATACGGTGTTTGTTTCACTTCAAACATTTTTGGGATAGGGAGGCAATTGTATTGGGGTGGTAGACACACCTCATTTTGTGTTTTCCATGTAATGGTCTCATTGTGTACAGGTGTGCCTTATATTGGGGCCAATACCAAAAGACAACCTTTCTCAATGTGGCATCAATTTCAACATTCTGTAGATATAAAAAGTTGGTATTGTCAGTAAGTCATTCCAAGTTCATCATTCAAACAGCCATGAACACACTTAACGGACAAGCAGCGTCACCTGGCTATGGCGCGTCTTCGGGTTGGTGGCAGGCAGTCAGATGTTGCTTGTGAACTTGCTGTGTCTCAAAGAGTCATAAGCAGACTTGTATCAAAACACAGGACTATACCTAAGGACCTATGCACCCAGACATCGTTATGCAACTGCCACACAGCTGCAGGCCCGTTTGTGAGATGTGAGGGGTACTAGAGTTTCCAGACAAACCATTCGCAACCGACTCCACCGCTGTGGCTTGAATGCCAGACGAGGAGGTGGAGGAGGTGTAACAGTCTGGGCAGGCATTACCAGTCAGCGCAAAACAGATTTGGTTATTGTACATGGCTCAGTCACATGTTCTAACCCCAGAGACATCATAGAACCCATCATCATCCCCCAATTCCGCCAGCACACCCCAACTTTCTGTTCATAGATGATAATGCTCCACCACATCGTGGCAGAATTATCACAGCTCGACTTCAGGAGGTTGGAGGGCCTCATATGGTATGGCCGTCAATGTCCTCTGACCTGAACCCCATAGAGCACATCTGGGACCAGTTGAAGCACAGACTGCATGATTGTACCCCACCCCCACGTGACCTGGCAGAACTGCATTGCGTGTAGCTGTAGGGGTTGGCGCCCGGACAGGCCGGCAGGGGGCGGTTGAGTGCCCTGCTTTCGCAGCCGTGCTGTGTTGGGTCGGCCGGGGGGCGCGTCACCATGGTTACGGCAATCATCTTGTCTTTTATTTCCTCAACTCGAGTCCACCTGCGGCTCCGTACGCAGCCGCAGGTTGGCAGAGGGTCTGTCTTTGGCCCTCTGAGGAGTGCACCGGCCGCAGACCGGCCGGTAACTCCCCGGATCGGTTGCGATCCCTCTTGAGTTGAGGGCTCTAGAAAAAGAGCAGACGTGCACGGACCTTAATGCCTGGGGCCAGCACGAGACGGACTCCCTGACGGCTGAGAGCTCGAGGCGGGTCCCCGCATTCGGCCGAGGTTACGGCGTGTTCAGAGCCCACGTCTGCCTCTAGAGATCCTTTCCCCTTCTCCCTGGTGGCTGGTGTGCCGACCATATGGCGAGAACCCACCCATTTTCCGCCGACGCAATTTTCCACCTGTATTCAGCCAGGGCCAATCAACTTGTTTAGTCTCGCAAAGTATAAATTTTGTATAAATTCTCATGTGTTAAATGAAATGTCAAGTCATGAAATTAATATTTCCAAGGAAAAATTTGTGCAGACAGATTTCAGGAAGTTAGACTGTGATAACACAGAAATGCAGTTTAAGTACACTTTTCCAATAAAAAGTTTTTGGCAGACTACCTTATTAAGACAAGGTATTTAGATTTTTTTTTCTAAGGACAGCTTTATGCAAGTTTTATATAAATTAAATGTATATGACAGCTTTCTTTATTTGATCATTACCACATCTCCTGGATGATTAATAAAGGTAGTTGATGTTCACTGATGAGCTTTAATTGTGTTAGGACAATTTCATGAAACTCATGCAGAATAGCTTATATGTCAAGCCAGTTCCAATCTGTACTTGCTTCTATTGAATTTTGATTTTAAGCCAGTAAAAGTGCAAGAGTTATTACAAATTTTTTATGGGGTCTAGGAAACCCCTTCATATCCTTGCTAGTTAAGATACGTTGCACATTTCTCATATGCACATTCTCTCCCTCTTTCCATCTCTTGCTTGTTCTCTCTTTTTTAATGTACTATAAAGGTTTGGTAAAAGCCACGGTACTCACTGGCCATCAGTCAAAGACTTCGTGCCAAATGTGGCACCCATCCACTTGAACCTAACTGATTGTCTGCTTTCAATCCCTCTACCTTCCTTCTGCTTTTACTGGTAATTGGCATATTTGACCTGAATAAATTCCTATGACTCCACTGACTTCTACTTATAAACATAATAGATGAGACTTAACTAGAGTCAGGTATTTTCAGTCTCTAAACTGGACTAAGAAGTTTTGGGAGGAAACGATGCATATGAAGCATGTGGAGGTGGTCTGTGGTAGTTAAACTACTCTGAAGACAGATGAGCAAGAGGCCCCACTCATGGATGATCAGTTTAAAAGTACAAGCTGGCTGGAATCCCAGTGATAGTAGATCAGGCTGAATACAAGTGGAACAGTTCCTAGTGTAGTGGATGATCTACCCAGAACTACAAGCTGGCTGGAAGCCCTATTGATATTAGATAAGACTGAATGGAAGCGCAGTAGTTATTAGTGTGCAGGTGAGAAATTCCTCCAAATAATTTTTCCATCTCCAGGAGTCCTTGACCAACAAAGATCACTCCAAGAGGAAACTGTAATAGTCCATAAGGTAACAAAGGAACCCTGCATAACACAATATGTCCACAATAAGAAAAACAGGCAAAGTTGAAAGAAGAAAGCCACTGCTCTCCAAAAAGAACATTTCTGCCCATCTACAAATTGCATGGTCACATGTTCAAACCAGACCTTGCCCTTGTGACCTGAAGGTCACATGTTCAAGTCCCAGCTCTGGCAGCACTATGGTACCCTTCAAAAAGTAGTCCTGCTACACTGCTCCCCGGGCGCTGTTGATTGCTACCCGCTGTTCCACATGTGCACTTGTAATGGTTTAAATGGAGAGGTCACATTTTGTTGTGGTGCTTGAGTGTGTTCACAATGACAGATGGTCACTTTTACTTTACTTCACTTCAGAAGGCTTTTGGAAAAATATTTTGTGGACAGATGAGACCAAAACAGAACTTCTTGGTTTAAATAAGTAGCACTATAAAGGATTGTACCATGAGCACGTTATCCCATCTGTAAACATGGTAATGTTAGTATCATGGTTTGCATCTGTTAAAATGTATCTGGGTAAGGACAGCATGTCATTATTGATGGAACAATGCATGTAACTCTCACTAATTGCCATGTCTGTGTAGGTGCAACCTGCTGTTGCTAGCAGCACATCAGTGGTTAGCGTTTGTGGTGTTTTGTGACGTATGCAGATGTTGCTGTCTCAAGCAAGTTTTCTGCTTATTGTTGGGATACTAACATGAAGGTTATTGAATCCATGCATTTACCAACCTGTATGCCTGGAGAAAGGTGTTAATGCTCTGCTGATTTGTGTTCCAGATATGTCTCTAGAATTATCCAGAAAGGGTTTAAGTTAAGAATCATTTGGTAGCTGTTCAGTTCTGAAAGAAGAGGAAAACAATATTTGCATCATCTCAGCTGGAGGCATAAAAACATGAGTACCACTGGTACTTGTATGTTCTAGAACAACCATCTTTATCAGAAATTATCTTTGAGTCTAAAAATTGTACATCACTATGAATGTGAATGTTTAGAATGAAACATCTAGAATGACAAATCTGGCAAAAAAGTGCCAGTTATGTCTTCTGTCTACTGAGTTCCAGTTACAAATGCTATATCTGGTCACAGCTATAAAATGGGTGCCAACTGAGTTTGTACCATGTGATGAGATGAATAGGCACACAAAATGCGCCACAATATGTGATTACACCATTTATAGCTATTAATGTAAATGTTCTGGTCAAGATGTCAAAATGCTATTTACAAGATTATTATTCGTTTTTAAAATAATTTTTCGTTATCCTTTACATCACTGTTAATGCATAACCTCTTTGTGGTTTTAAAAAAGGAATTTTTAGAATTTATTTAATGTATTATTACTCAAATGGTGAACGTATTGCTTTTGACAGGGTGGTGAAAGAATGGGTCCCATGTCTGAATAAGAAGGAAAATACTAATAAATATTTCATGCCTGAGGTGGGAAAATTGGATTTTTGGGGGATCCTATAGATACATTTTTTTAAACGTTTGCTATTTATGAAAGTTTTGATAATTGTGACATGGAAGTGGCATGCAGAATGATCTACATACAATTCACGAAATCCCATTGCTGGCCTCTCCCAACTGAGAACCTGCACAACCTCCCTAGTAACTTGCTGTCTCATAACATATCAAAGCTGTTTGTAGAACTATATTAACATTTTTAAAAATGTTGCAGCAAACCCCAACCATAATCAAACATATAACCCTCTTTAAATTTCTAAACTAGGGCCTGTTATGTCCCACTACATTAAAAAAAACATTTTACTACAATATTAGGGCAATAATGAAAACATTTATTTAAAGCTGTGATAAACAAGTCTATGCAAAAGTAATTACTATCCGTTACTTTGTAACTTGTTGAGTGTGATTCTATGACAGCTAGGTAGTTAGTGGCTATAATATATAAGTATATATATAATATACACAACATATTACATTTTCTCTATGAAGCCCACGTTACATTTTGTTTTAAACATTGTTACTATTTAGGGAAATAACTTTAATCTGTAACTTTTTTAAACACAGTGTTAGCAATCTCCACATCCACCTGGTGGACAGGGGGGTGACTGATCATTCCGAGTGATCATCGACGACCAACTGACTTTCAAGGACCACATTGCAGCAATCTTATGATCGTGCAAATTTATGCTCTATAACATTTGCAAGATCAGGCCATACTTTCCAGAATATGCCACTCATCTTTGCACTGGTGATGTCTCGTCATGACTTGTGCAACTCCTTGCTGGCCGGACTACCTGCGGCCACAATCAAACCACTGCAGATGATTCTGAATACAGTATCTTGACTGATCTTCAACCAACCCAAACACGCTCACGTGACGCCGCTCCTTCGCTCCCTGCATTGGCTCCCCATCTTGGCACATTCAAGTCCTTGATGCTCACCTGCAAGATCATTAATGTATAAGCTCCCAGCTACATGGACACACTGATCCAGTCCTTTACACCCACCAGATCACTCAGATCAGCGAGGGAACATCGCTTGGAGATTCCATCCCCATGTGGGATCAAACATCACTCCAGACTTTTCTTCATTATTCCTCAATGGTGGAATGAGCTGCCCAGCTACACTAGATCTGTCTCTCTAGAAGTGTCTCAAGGCTCAACTGTTCCACAGCCCACCCACCTCAGCACATAAGCCTGTCGGTCATGTACGAACTATTGCTACCTGATCAAGTTCAGGACTACAAGTACCTGGGAGTGCACATAGACAGTAAGTTGGGCTGGTCTAAGAACTCACTGGCCAGAAATAAAAAGGGTCAGAGTAGGCTGTACTTCCTACGGAGACTCAGATCCTTTAAGGTCTATAACACCATGCTGTAGATTTTTTATGAGTTTGTGGTGGCCAGCACCATCTTCTATGCTGTGGCCTGCTGGTGACAGACATCAAGAGGCTCAACAAACTGATCTGGAAGGGTGGTTCTGTGGTGGGAGTGGAACTTGACATCCTGGAGACAGTGGCAGACCAGAGAATGTTGACTAGACTTAAGACCATTACTGAAAATGCTGATCAATATACTCCTCCCATGTGCAATTAGGTGCATTACTTATAATACACTGTATATAGTTATAGTTAACATATAGTATATAGGGTAAAGAATGTTTATATAGTATATTATGACTAAAGATCAATTATGATAGATTTTTTTCTTTTTAATTGTATTATTTTATTTAGATTTTTCTTACTTTTTTTACCTTGTAGAGCATACTAATCTTCTCTGTCTGTCTGAGCTGTTGTAACCAACAATTTCCTCCAGGATTAATAAAGTTTTTGGAATCTGAAGAGAAACCTAGTCTTTGTCTGCCTTTTCACAATTCAGTCTGAACAGATAGGTGTGGCTGTGAAAAGGGAATTTTTGAAAAGTGGCATTGACATAAACAGTAATTAAGCAACCAGGTTTTTGAAATTATGGACAAATTGTTCTAAAACTAAACTGAGGGCTGTATGCTTTATGAATGTGACCTGTTTTGCAGTCGTACACAGTAGTGCAGAAGTTTTTAACTAGCCACCAGTCACCCCATGTTTATGGTCTAAGCTTCCTCCCAGTAGTTTGTAGCAGGTATTCAGGTGTTCTTAATGGTATTTTTAGAAATTAGTAGTAAGTCCAGATCCATTGATGACCAGGAGATTTCTTTGTATGCTATGGCTTTAACCATGCCTAATTCAATCATAGTGAAGCATGTCAACAAACCAAAATGAAGAAAAGTTTATTCCCACCTGCCTGTATTAAATGAAATGCTTTTGAACAAAATTAATGTCTCTAACCTTGGGGAAAACCTTGTAACAGTTGGCAGTTGCTAGGGTGTGTTAATAAGAACTGATTACCTTGTTTAACCCTCAGGGTTTCTGTCTTTTTCGATTGTAATTTTGTAAGTAAAAATCAAAGACAATGTAACATCAGCTCAATAACTACCTATTATTTCATGCAAATGATAAAAAGTTCCTGGCTTTAAACTCGCTTTTAAAATTTGCAGTGAACATTTTCTGATCAAAAATTACCCTCAATTTTTAAATTCAAAGTAATGTGAGAAACCTAGCCTTAAAATCTTGCAACTCTGATTTCTTTGATAGTTAAATAAAACTAATTTATTTACTTTATTTATTTAATTTACTAAGTATACTATGTAGTGTGTATACATTGTTTAGTGCTAGATTTATCTTAATCTAATTTCCCATATATGTATTTTTAAGCCTTTTCTTGCAAGAATACAAGTTTTGGAATACTTGTAATTTGAGATATTAGATGTCATTCTGTCTTCTGAATGATGTACAAGAACCCTCAAAACCCGAACTGCGTTCATGTTTGCTTTTCTTAATCAAAATTATCTCAGCGGACACTTGCATATTCTCGTTATTTTTGTTCTTGCATATTCTCGTTATTTTAATATAAAACTGCACATCTCAAACACTTCCTTGTGACTGGACAAGTGAAATAATATTGTCAATTGCAAAATATTTTTCTGTCACATTGAAAAACTAGAGGACATTTTTTTTGTACAATCTATACAGTGCCAAACTAAAATGTATTAGGGGCTCTTCAGTCTGCAAGGTTATTTTGTCTGTTTTTTTTCCAGAACAGAACAGTAAAGAAAGCACCTAATTCTAACAATGAAACCAACTATGAAAGTAATTTGGCTAAAGCACTACAAATATTTCTTCAGTTTTAGCTGGTATGATGTTTTTTTTAAATTTGATTTTAAAATGTGGTATTGGTCTGTATAACACTTAAAATGTTTGCAGTATGCAGTTTTACACAGAGTACATTCTACTGTTGCATTTATTATGTAACTTTTCTCTTCCCATCAGCTCAGCAGCATCAGTAAAGCTATTAACTCCAGTGAGACACCAGTTAAGGAGAAGCATGCTCGCAGTATCCTTTGAACTATTTTCAGATGCATTGATCTTCATGCTAAATAAAATGTTTTGTTCAGCTGTATTTATGCTTTGTACTTTAAACATTTTTCTTTACTGTGCAATGCTTTATGGTCCTTGACTCTGAATTCAGGAATTATCCTGGGAACCCACCGGGAAAAGGGGGCGTACACCTTCTGGTCCTATGCTATAGGTCTGCCTTTGTCCAGCAGTGCTATTCTTTGTTGGAAGTTCTGCCATGTTTTACATAAAGTCCTCCGTGATGGCCACCCTAATGTACGTATTTTTTGCATTTATATTAGTTTTCTATATAATGGATGCCCCTACATTTTTGTTTTTGCTTGCAGAGTCCCATTTTCTCTGCTACTTTTGCAGAATGACTCAGTTTTGGAATTTTGCATCATAAAAAGCTTTTGGACCAGTCAAGACTTCTGAATAATTAAAGACTGACAGTTATGGATTCTTTGGAAACCTTTTCTCTTTGACATTTGTGGCATTAGTCATATGTAGTTATGTAGTTACTAATATGATTTCTTCTTTTTTTGAAAGTGTTTCACTAATTTGGATGTTCATGATAAATTTTAGGCTTTCATGTGAAGTAAAAGTGACTATTCGTCATTGTGAACACATTCAACTACCACAACAAAATGCAACCTCTGCATTTAACCCATCACATGTGCACAGGTGGAACAGCGGGCAGCTATCAACAGCGCCCAGGGAGCAGTGTAGCGGGACGGTACCTTGCTCAAGGGTACCTCAGTAGTGCCCAGGCCAGGACTCGAACCTGCGACCTTCAGGTCTCAAAGGCAGCGTCCTAACCACTAGGCCACCACTGCCCTGTGCACACGCTGGGGGACTGATCATAGCTTGAGAATCTAAAATTGGGTTACAGTGACTGTTAATAACTGCCTATATAAACAATTTAATATTAGTTTCATTTGATAGTTTTTGTGACCTTTAAACTTCGCCTTGAACATTATTTTGGACTTGCGAACTTGAACTTCATATTTCATAGTTAACTAATTTTACAATGGTGTTTATCAGCTGTCTCTGTTAATCCAGTGTTAGATTAGGGGTAGATGGTTTAAAACCGATTTAAAAGAAAACTAGCTTTATCACCCATTCCTGTAATGTACATATACAGACTATACTTAATCCTCATGTATGTGCATCTGAATGCTCAACGTTCATGATGAACAAACCAGTTATGTGAGACATTGTATTAGTTGTATTATGTGAGTCTGACACTTACATTTCTTCATCAGAGCTTGCAGGACTGCATGAGACATAACAGTAACATTGCTGAGACAGGCATACTATGGGTAAGTTGAAGAATGTCACAAGGCATAGTATCTAAATTCTTGAAATTGTTTTGGTCACTTGATTTTTATGAAGTAATATACTGATGTTCTGTTCTATTCTGTTCTACATATTTTTATTATTATTTAATTATTTATTTAATTTTATAAATATTTCTGTTGTAAAGTTTTGTCAAGTTTTGTTTTACTTCTGTTTCTTTGTGTTTTAGCAACTGCTGCAAAATGTAAAGCCCTTTAAGCTGCAATTACTTGTATGAAAGGTGCTTTATAAATAAAGATTATTATTATTATTATTATCAGTGTAATGATTGTTCTGTACTGTCTCCAGGGAAACCTCAGGGACAGATATGGATATGGACAACTTGTTGCTCTATATGCCAAGCTTCTGTGCTCCAAGATGGAGTTCCATACCAAGGTGAGAGCATGTGCCCTAAGATTACCTGAAGCCACAAGATGATTTGTACAATTTAAAATAATTATTTGTATAATGTTAATTCTAAAACGTTTTTAATCCCCTCATCTTGCATGTTGGTAGATCTGGAGCATGGTTGCTTTGGCTTTTACAATACTTTAATACAAATAAAACAAAACACTGGTTGTTGTTTGTTTAAATATGAAATATTTACAAAAACTAAGCTCAAAAAAGCTGACATGAAAGTGGATAAAAAAAAGTAATAGAACAGTGCAATCCTCCTTGTGTTGTCTTTCTGTGTAGCATCCGGAAATCCGAGCCAACCTGGAAGCCACAGACGAAGTACTGGAGCGTACAGCAGGAACTGACATCAATAATGTGTATGTAGGACCTAATTTTATTGTTATGCTATGTATTGTTTTGTAAATGTGTGTAAGACAAAAGTTAACATGCCAGTCTGAGATCACCAGGATTGACTCCTCTATAAAATCCAAAACAAAACAGCACAAACTAAATTTGAAAAAGTGCAATGAAGTCACATTATTTAAAACTTATAAGCTGAGCTCGATAGGTAAGTCATATAAGGTCAAACACCGGTTTGTATCCAAATAGGAAAAACTACTCAGTGGCCAATTAGTGGATTTGTTGGTCATGAAAACGGCAGAATTATTGCAAATTACTACTCAGTGCCAGGTGTACACCATACAAAACGTTCAAAGCATAATAAGGAAGTGTAAAACTAATTTGAATATTCTAGGACAGATTAAGTTATTCCTGAACTTACAATAATACATTTTCCAAATCCAAATGTATCACAATATCCTGTTTTCTTAGGTTTACAGACAAGGAAAGAGTTACAAAAAAGTAGTCAGTTAAAATAACATTTATGTACAGTCAGAGCAATAACAATGAACTTTGAAAAGCATGGAACAGTTGATTTTTTAAAGGAAGAGGATACATATTACTTTAATCATGTTTAGACAGAATAATGGTAGAAGAGAAGAAGAGGAACCCAAAGACAACAGAATCCACTGTCTGTTGCCACCAGCATGACTAGAAGATTCCATGAACAGTTTTTCCAAAAAGCAAGCCATAGCTGATAGTGGCTGCTAGAATGATATTTAGAATGATAGATTTCTATGGTGGTTACATTGACTTGTGCCATGCTGTCTGTGTGGGTTTGACCATCCCTCTTACACTCAAAAAGCATCATCCATACACCCAGTATACTGCACAACAGCTTTAGCCTCACCCAACCTGAAACACATGTTCACTGTTGGTCACATGATAAGAAATGTTAAGTTTGAAACTAGCACAAACAATATGAGATACATTTAATTATTATTCTCGTAATGCTTGTTTACAGAATGTTACCTGGAGCAAGGTTAACTTATGAGGCTGTCTTCATTTTCAATACTTAGGTTCCAGCTCACTGTTGAGGTGTTTGATTACTTGGATGTAGAGCTTCGGCTTGCCGAGTCAGGTGAGCATTCCCTTGTGACATACTTTAACTTTGATTTACACTATGCTTTGAAAACCTGTTGAACAGGAAATTCTTCTTGCAAAGTGCTGTGCATGCTGCACTAGGTGGAGCATCTACATTTCAAACATAGATTCTGGTTTGAGTAATCTTCAGCTAATTTTTGGACAATGTCCAAAATATATTTTACATTATATTTCTGTATAAAATGATAGACAATAGTTATTGTTACAATAATATGAAATGTATGTAATATAAATAAAAATATCAGCAGATTGCTTGACAAATAGAATTATCGATAGCAACAGCCCTAGCATAAAGACTCTTCACATAAAGAAAAGGCTTTTTAGCAATTTAAGACTTTTTTCATAAAGTTTCACTTTATGTGAAAGTTCTTCTTGCTTGCACTATTCATTTACATAACTGGTTCCTTTAAGAACCAAAAACAATTTTTCTATAGCATCACACAAAAGGCTTTGTTTTTAGGTGTGTACATGGTATTTTTTTCATAGTGGTCATATCAAAATAAAGCATGGACTGTGCAAAGAACTGGTCTAAAGTCATCACGGCACCTGTACACAAGGAACTGCTGCTGCCCATTTATACTGAGAACTATTATATATATATTATTATTATTATTATTATTATTATTATTATTATTATTATTATTATTATTAATAAATTTTTTTATTTATTTTTTTTCTCTCCTTTTCTTTTCTCTTGTTTGTTATTGCTATCCGGTGTCGACCAGAGGAGGATGGGTTCCCCTTTCTAAGCCTTGGTTTCTCCCGAGGTTTCTTCCTACAGCTAGGGAGTTGTTCTATGCCCCTGTTGCCTTTATCTTTGGGGGCTCGGACCCGATTTCTGTGAAGCTGCCCTGTGACAACGTCAGTTGTAAAAAGCACTATAGAAATAAACTTGACTTGACATATGGGTTAACAGTCCCAAATACCCCTTTCTTCCAAAAAAATCTGTTCACATTCACACCAAGAGACATTGCCAGTGCTGAATATCTGTCCAGCACTCTCCCTCCCATAAAGCTAAAATCCAATTCTGGAAGTAACAATTACATTCATAGTTGTCAGAATGAGAATGTGCGTATGTATATTTTATGTGGGGAAAAAAAAGTTCACCCCATAGAACTTTTTGACTTATTTGAACATATTTGAAAAAGCAAACCTTTTATTCTCTTTGATACAGTTCCTACAGACAAAGGTAAAGTAGCATTTCCAGTCATTTATTAAACAAAAACATCAACAGATGTAATATTATTTTGTGTAGAAAATAAGTGCAACCTTGGCCTTGAAAGCTAGCAGTTCCTTGTGTAAATGTACTGCCGTGATGATTTTCAGTAAGGCTCTTAATATGGGCTCTCCTCAGTAAGGGTGAGTGGGTTAAAAGCTGTAAAAACTTTAACCAGAAATAGGGTATTAGGATGGGTCAGGGTAGTCCATACAGCAGAATGGAACAGGATCACTGATGTCTCGATAGAGTAGCTCAACACCAAGATAAAGAGAGAGAGAAAAATAGATTGTTAGTGATGCTGAAATGAGCTCCAGCATAACAGCATAACTAAAGGGGAGAGCCAGAAGGATTCACAGACATGAGGGCATCAGGCAGCACAAAAGTGGGGGCTACAGCATCCAGAGAACCCTTCAGATCATCTAGAACTAACTGAAGGCTTGACTAAACAAATATGTTTTCAGGCTGGACTGTTTTTGGGCCCAGAACATTATTTGGAAGATTATTCCATAATGGTGGGGCTTTATGAGAGAAAGCTCTGCTCACTGCTGTGACCTTTGCAATGCAAGGTACCAGCATAAGTTTAATATAAGTAGTGGGGAATCTTAAGAGTTCACTCAGATATTGTGGTGCAAGCCCATTGAGTGCTTTATAGGTCAATAAAAGTATTTCCTAATCACAAATGCAAATTCGATGACATATGAAGATATGTGATCATATCGTCTGGTTCTATTAAATAAACTCTTGCTGCTGCATTCTGGACTAACCTAGAGGTAATAATGGGGCAGTGGTGGCCTAGTGGTTAGGACACTGCCTTTGGGACCTGAAGGTTGCAGGTTCGAGTCCCGGCCCGGGCACCACTGAGGT
>JBBPDA010000041.1:809218-819326 GCA_037974385.1 Arnoldichthys spilopterus
ATGTTTATCAGTACATTACAGAAAATAATGAACTTTATCACAATATGCTAATTTTTTTAGAAGGACCTGTATATGTACACCCAAATTTTACTATATAATACTCATTTTAAATTTTTATAAGTGCATAGAGTATGTGTGGGATTTTAAAGTGGTGCGAGGTATGTGTGTAATTAAAGTAGTGTGAGGTATATATGTAATTACGATAATATGTCCAGATGAAATGATGATATATACTTGTTTTTACTAGACTAAAAAGAATTAAAACAAATTTAAATATACCATACCATATACCATGTGTATATATATATATGTATGTATATACATGTGTGTGTATATATATATATAGTACATATGTATATACATGTATGTATATATATATATATATATATGTGTGTGTGTGTGTGTGTGTGTGTGTGTGTGTATATATATATATAATTGTAATATAAATCCACCATATCCAATCCATCAATTCTTTTTCTCATATGGAGTGCCTTTAAAAAATGCTTGTGAAATATCAGTCTGCTGGTGTGTAGGGCAACCTTTTGTCTTTCCACTTGACTAACTGGGCATTTGTGGAGGGCACAGTTTTTGGCTTTCTTTGTATTCCAAAACGGGCTTCGTTTTGAGGTGATAAAACAAATTGCTTGTATTCCCTCTCTTCGCTATTACTATCGCCCGGCATACTTTGCAGATTATATTTTTCTGCTCAACATCTGACTCCTTAAACCCAAACCAGGTCCATATGACCGACGTCACACCTGTCTTATACACGAGTACCTCCTCCACAAGCTCAATGCTTTCGACCAAAGCAGGCGCAGCTTGATGACATCATCAACATGCACTATCGCGGTGGGCCAGTATAGTCAAAATCTCGTTCCTACCGCATACCGTTTATACCGCCCACTCTTACTTAAACAAAGTCTTCAAAGCTAAACAATTTACATAACACCAACCTGTTTTTTTCCCCATAGTTTCATTCAGCAGTCCCTCCTTCTCTTATGTTCCTCTTGACCTTCTTGTCTCCCTCTCTCCCTAAAATCTTCATCTTCTTCACTGCCACCCTTGCGCATGATAACAATAAGAGTAATGTGCACCAACCTAAAGGTCCCAATGTAGGTAAGAATAATGTGGATTTAGTTTATTAAATTGAATAGGTCTTTAGTGTCTATAGACCTGAATCAAATTTAATCTGATTTTTGTAACAACACTGCACATTGAAAATGTATTGGAGTGAAAGGATGCAATTAAGTTAGGAAATGTTGTGAAGTAAAAGTTGACAAAATTAAAAAAAACTCAAGTAAAAATACAGATACCCCTTAAAACATACTTGAATGTGCAACCTTCAAGGTCCTAACCACTAGTGTTCCATGTGGCCCATTTGGTTTGTTTAATATGCCCAATTTTTACCTTAAAGAGAAATTGGTCTGGGTTCTTATGGGTTAATTTTGTGTAGGTATACCTTGTTCGCCAAAACAGCTCTGACTCTTTAAGTCCTGTAAGCCACAAGGTGGGGCCTCTATGGATCATACTAGTTTGTCTGGCACATACCACAAATGCTTGCCCAGGTTGAGATCTGTGGAATCTGGCTAAGTCAACACTAAAACTGACCTTTAAACCATACCTGAACATTTTGGAGCGTCATAGGGCACATTGTTGTGCTGAAAGTGGTCACTTTCATTCGAGAATGCCTTTTCAAAGAAGGAATGCACTTGGTCTGCAGCAATGTTTAGGTGGGTAGTACATATCAAAGTAACATCTACATGAATGCAGAACAGGTTTCCCCAGTAGAACACTGCCAAGATCAAAACTGCCTCAACCAGATTGTCTTCTTTCCTGGTGCCATCTCTTCCTCAGAGAAGTGAACCACATGCACCTGACTGTCTACATAAGGTAAAAGAAATGTAATTCATCAAACCAGGCCACCTTCATCCATTGCTAAGTCATCTGGTTCTGATGCTCAGTGCCCATTGAAAGCACTTCTGGAAGTGGACATGGGTCAGCATGGGCATTCTGATCGGTCTGTTGTTACGCAGCCCATACATAGTAAAGTTTTCTATCAACTTTATTCACAGCAACTTGTTTTATCACATTTCTATCATAGCAAGCACATTTCTGTGATTATCAACAGTTTTGCTACAGTAGCTCTTTTGTGGAATCAGACCAGATGGGCTGGCTTTTGCTCACCATGTACATCAGTTTGTGTCTATGACCCTGTTGCTGGTTCACTTTTTGTTCTACCTTGGACCACTTTTGGGAACACTCCACAAGAGAATTTGGAGAGTCCGAGCATCTCCAAAGTCTCTCGGACAAGATAATTTCTTGTCTAACCATCTTAAATTGGCCGTTGTCAAGGCCACTTAGATTTTTTCACTTGATAATTTTTCCTCCTTCCAACACAACTTCAAGAAGTGACTATTCATTTACTCCCTAATGTAAACCCCTGTTTGACAGGTGCCATTGTACCAAGATAATCAGTGTTATTCACTTAACCTCCAAGTGAATTTAATGTTCTTGCTGGTGTATATCATAATGGCAAATAAGCCTGTTCCATCTAGTTTTTCAAGAAACCTTTTGTAAACCTCTTCAAAGTTAAATATCATTGTACATAAATGTTGAAAAAATTTATTTGGGTATTGTGATTTTATGTTTTCTATGTCTCTCACTCTGTTTAATTGTAGAACGGGCCCAAGCTACAGAACTGCGCTATAACAAGCTCAAGGAGAAGCATGCTGAGCTTGTAGCCAACCATGCAGAACTACTTAGGAAGGTATGGCATTTAAATTTACCAAATGTTTGGCAATGTTTGTATGTGTGTTTTTGTGTTTGTGTTTGGAAGTTACACAATAATGATTTACTCTGTTTCATACACAGAGTGCGGACACCGTAAAGATGCTGTCAGCCACTCAACAGACACAAGAAGAGGTGGCCAGAACAAAGCAACAATTAGCTTTTGAAGTGGAGCGAGTCAAACAGGACTCTGAGTTGAAGGTCTTTCTCTCACAATCATATGAATCCACTGTTTTGACAGTGATTAATTATATTCCTGCATCATCTAGCTAACTGGTTTGGTTTGTCCTTTTTTCTGTCCCATGAAACCAATTATTCACATTATGCATTTCACGTTTCAGCTGGAGGAGCAAAAGTTTGAAATGGATAAACTGAGGCGGGAGTTAGAAGAAAGGATTGGAGAGGTCCAGCGAATTAAGGACAACCTACAGATTTCTGAAAAGGTGTGCAACTGTACATGAATGTAAATGGCTGTAACTGAATGACCTTATGAGACTGTATGTTGACATGTACTCCTTACATCCTGGTATAGGCCACTGAGCAAATAAACAGCTCCATGACATCACTGCAGGCAGAAAAGGAACGTCTGATGCGCTGTGTCAGTGAGAAAGAGGCTGAACTGTCCTCCCTAAGGCAAACCGCGCAGCTGAAGGAGTTGTCCCTTGTGCAGGAAAGGGAAAGAAGCAGCAAAGAGCTGGGAGAACTTCAGGGCAAGCTGAAAGAGAAGGTAAGCTGGACTGGAAATGTGTATAAACTGTTCAACTCACTGAAAACCGTTTAGTTCTAGGCAAAATTCAGTAGTTTGGCTAAATTCTTTAAATAGTAAAAGATCCAGTTTTATAACCAGTTCTGTCCATTTTTTTTGGCCCGTCAGAAGTTAAATACTGCCAGGTATTCCCCTGAAGTCTGTGACAATTGAAATTATATGAATTTGTTTGGCCACAATTTATGTTACCTTGGGTGGTTAACATTTTTTGTACTTTTGATGTTTTTCTTTCTGTCATTAGTTAAACAATATCAATCACTTGACTGCAAAAAGAAAAATGTGTATCTGCATATTCATTACATAAATGTATGTAGACAATATTGTTTTATAAGCTTTTACCTGTTTAAAATGATGTAAATCTACACTTAAAATCCAAGGACCATAAAGCATGTCCGTATACCCTTACATATGGATTTTAGAGCTCTTGCAAGGCTGGTGGAAAGATTAACACATATATTTGACTTGTGCTATAATGCTAAACAGCTAATATCTACTTAGAAAAAAAAATGATGGCCTTTTTGCCAAAGTCTGTTTGCGGATGTCAGTCATATGGACATTTTTGATAAAACACTAAAAGATGGTAAAGCACCTGTGAAGATTGGGTTGTTGTCTTTTTCTGGAGTCAGAGGTACCTTAGCATATGCATCAGCAAATCTTACAGATATAACACTGATCACCCATAACATTAAAACCACATGCCTAAGGTTGTGTAGGTCCCCCCTATACCGGTAAACCAGTGTGACTGTAGTTCAGTGTGTTCTGAAGCTGTTCTGTCATAGCCAGCATTAACATTTTGTGCAGCTCTTCCTTGGGATCAGACCATACAGGCTAGCATTCACTACCTGCATGCATCAATAAGCCTCAAGCACTCATGACCCTGTCAGTTATCCTTCTTTTTTGTATATACTAACTACTTCATACCTTAAACACTTTACAAGAGTGCTGTTTTGTAGATTCTCTGACACAGTTGTCTAGTCATCACAATAAGGCCCTTGTCAAAGGGGCTCAGATCCCACTGGTCCATTTTTTCTGATTTCAAAACATCCACTTTAAGAAAAGACTGTTCACTTGTTGCCTGATATATCCTACAGTTGCAATTATGTTCCTCATGGTGGAGAATAATTTGAAGTGAAGTGAAATTAACTATTTTTAATTGTGAACAAACTGGAGCACCACATCGAAATATGACCTCTGCATTTTTACCCTCACCTGTGCACACGTGGCTAGCTATAAACTTGATGCAAAATATGTCAGATAGAACTATTGTTGGCAAATTATGGTAAACTACTCTACGTCATTGTGGAGCACCTGTTTGTATTTCTGTCATGTTGAAAGTAACACCACTTGTGCTCGCATACATGTGCATTTTGTATGCAACATCCTGTGCAACACCCATTTTGCACATTTTAAAGAAAAAAAAATAATGGTGTTTTTTTTTTCGGATTTAATATTAAAAATCAAACAACCTGTCGCTTTTTGTGTTTGTTGGTTTTTGTTTTTTGTTTTTTTTTCTTTTTTTACATTTTTGCTCCCTAAATGGAAAATTTAATGACCGGTATACACAGACCATGTTTGTGCATGTAAAGAGTCTATTTCTTTTATTTATAAAAATAATAGCCCACCGTTTTCACATAATTCATTACTGACAGATTCTTTTGTAACACCTGTTAAAAACTTTTGGAGTATATTTTGTACATACTTAAAGCAAGTAGCGACTTAAAGTGTAAAATTGTGATTTGTGTGTTATTGGTTTAATTGTGTATTATTTCTGATTGTTGTGATATTTTGGATTATCATAATCTTCTGCTTGTCCGTGGTTCGGGTCACGGAGGTAGCGCCCTCAGCAGATATGCCCAGACCACCCTCTCCCCAGCCACCTCCACCTTCTCTTCAGGGGGGATACCATTGCCTTCCCAAAGATATAATCCCTCCAGCATGTCCCCTATAGTTGGAGCACTCTCCTGTCCCATTTTTTTTTAATAAGGGAACCACCTCCCCAGTCTGCCAGTCCAACAGTACTATCTCAGACCACCACGCAATGTTGAAAAGGCATTGTCAGCCACAACAGCCCCACAACATTCAGAGACCATTCCTCCCAATCACCACCTTCCAAGCCAGGTGTGTAACCCCCATCCTGGAGGGCTGATGTCTAGTAGTTCTCCTACTCACACATCAACTAAATCTGGAAAACAGATCAATTTAATCAGACATCACCAAACTGTGCTAGATACCCCAAAACCTCCATGTCCAGATCTTTTAAGGACTTTTTTTGTTTTGAATCAGATGTCTCATATCTGTGTATCTATAAAGTAATTTCATAAGAAACATCGCCAGTTAATGTCTGGTTTTTTTTTTTGTTTGTTTTTGTTTTGCAGCTTAACCATGAGGAACAGTTGCAGCAGAAGCTGTTGGAGGAGCAATTTGCCCTTTTGCAGGGTACGGTGGCTGAGGCAGAAATCATCATTCAAGATGCTGTGGCCAAACTGGATGACCCTGTGCATATCCGCTGCACCAGCTCACCAGGTACTCCAGACTTCAACATCACCATACACACATGCAGATTTCAAACAGTGCCAAAAATGCCTGAGATTGGTTTTGGGGAATTCTTTCTAGATTTCCATGTACTACAAGTTTATCCATGTGTTTTTTACTTATGCATAGTTTAAGTATGAAGAAAAAGGGTATTTTGCTGGCCAGTTAAACAAAAAGGAAATTGATGCCCTAAGGCCTTATAATTTTTTGTAAACTTTCATCGTAATCTCTGTTTGAGGTCATCAGCCATTTATGGTGCAAAAGAAATTTTGTATTTTATTTTTTATATTTTATTTGATGAAAAATAACTATTTGGATTTCTGGCAGCATTGGTTATGTATTTATTAAAGTTGGGGTTGAGAGCTTTAAAATATGATTTATTTTTAACCAGTCCCCAAAAAGCATGCTAGTTTGGTCATTGGCACTGTATAAACAAAAATGTGTTTTTTGCTATGAGATTACAAAATTAAAAAAATACATTAATAAAAAAATACACACCAAAATATCTTTTTAAGGTTCCATGAAAATGTGCAAGGTCCCAGACAGAAGTGAAGCTGATCTATATTAATCATATCCATACATTATTGGTTTTCCTGAAGTGGCATTAGATATTGAATATATAAGTGTGCATGCTTCTTATTCAGCCTGGGCCATTATGTCTTCCCTGACTTACCTTCTCTCCTAGATTACCTTGTTAGCCGTGCAGAAGCTACGCTGGGCTCTATTGATAAAGTGCAGTCTGGTCATGCCCACTATTTGAAGAATTTGGAAGGTTTTTTCACTTTTTTCACTTTCTCTATACGAATTCCGATTTATTCAGTAAAGCAGCTTATTTGGGCATTAGTAGTGCTTTGGCTGTATCATGAGTACTCTGATCGATTGATTGTTTTTTGTGTATTATACTTTCTCGGGTATTTGGGTTTGATCCAGATGCTGGGGCGTTGTTGAGGGCTTTGACTCAATTTTCTCATCTTACTGCTGACACCATCATCAATGGGAGTGCAACAGCGCACATGGCACCAACTGATCTTGCTGACCGTAAGACCTGGCTTTTGGCCTTTTGCTCACAACCAAATTCTTATACATATACATGACATAAGGATGTACAGTTTTACTTATATACTGTACATTTTTAAACTTGCTGTACTTTGCATGCTGCATTAATTGATATCTGTTGTATTAAACTAGTGGTTTTCTTAATTGTTCTGCCATCAGGATTGACAGGGAATTGCAGGGGCTGTGCTACTCAGAGTTTGCATTTCCTGCAAAAACTGAAGTCTAAAGCTTCACTAAAGTGTGCTGAACCTGCTTCTATTCGTATGATGATACAAAAGATTCTGCAAATAGCACAGGTGAGGTTTTTTTTTTTTTTAATAATGGGGACATTTAGTCCATTTTTGCTTTTTCCTCACTTTCAAGAGCGATTAAAAAAAGAGAACTGTTTAATGGAACCTATATACTGAATGGCAACCATGCCAAGTTGCCTTAAAATTGGATGAAGCACAGATATTTTGGTGTCAAGTTCTAAGATAAAACAATTAAGAAATCTGTCTTCAGTTGCCAATTGTATTTTAGAGAAAAAACGATAAGCATTTCAATTAAAGTTCAACTTAATAACTTAAAAAAGATTCAGTAATACTTTGAGGTCATGTCAAGAAAGCACTGAAAATGTGCTACCCTGGTTATAAGGTATGTTTCTAATAAACTGGCAATACAATGAATGTTACGTAATTTAATATATTTACTAAACTGTACTGTACTAGACCATTGTCAGAACTTGAAATCTCTGGTCAAGTATTATAATGAGAGCAATTTTCCAGCATCAGGTTTTTTTTGATGTTTCATATGCCAGAAAACATACACACACACACACACACACACATCCTTTATAAGCCTTGCATAAGCATGTAAAAAAATTACATACCCATTAACATGCACAAAATTAAGTACATTTGCATTTACATTCATTCATTTGGCTTTCTTTTTTTGTCCCTCCCCATCTCAGGATCTGAGGCCTAAAGGAATGGATGTTGGAAAGGAGGAGCTGGGAGACATGGTGGATAAAGAGATGGCTGCTACTTCTGCTGCTATAGAGGAAGCTGTGAGGAGAATTGATGTAAGTTTGATAACAGGAGAGGCCACCAGTATGACTGCTGTCAAATTGGAAAGACTTTTAATTAATTCATTCATTAATTTTTTAATACCTTAAAAATTTGTTATATTCTCAGTTGATGCACAGCAACAAGAAAAACACTGTTTAAAGATCATAGAAGTGCCTTAAACAAAAATGGAAACTGAACTATCATATGCTATCCATATCATGGGGTCTCCCAACAGTGGGATTTGTGATACTGAAGATGAGTATTTAATTATTTTATATTCTTTGAAAATTTGTCTTTAGGAAATGATGAATCAGGCCAGACGAGACACTGAAGGAGTCAAGCTGGAGGTGAATGAGAGGTCTGTTACATTTATTGTATTTACTTCTGTTATTGATTTAACCTCCATAACCAAGTAGAAATTGCAAGTCCTTTGCTAAGCTTTATCATATCATAATTTCTGGAACATTATTCATTTTCAGAATACTAAATAGCTGCACTGATCTAATGAAGGTAAGATGAAAACTTTCCAAAAGCTCTACTGTTGATAAGATATGAGACTTTATTGTCATTGTATCAGAATAATGTATTTTAAAACATATTTTAAAAACACAAAATATACATTATAATACAAAGTACAATGTACTTTGTATTTAAAGTGGACAAAGTGAAGTACTGAAATAAGTTATAAATGAAATGTACTACAAATCTAACAACATATATAGTGCCTATATACATATGCACACATGCATGGATACATACATGACATGTATAATACACATATATAATATGTATAACACACATAAAATAAAATATTTATGTATAAGTTTTTGTGTCTAAACACCACTGTGCCAGATGCCTCTCTGTAGTGGATCTCGTCTCCTCCTGTTATCAGTCCCATTACAATGGTGTCATCTTCAAACTTAGTGTTGTTTGAGTGGATGCGTGCAAGGTCATGAGTGAACAGGTTGAGAAGGGGGAGGGCTGATTTCGCATGTGGTGCTCCTGTGTTCAGCATCAGAGTGGGTGATGGTGCAGTTTCCCACCCTGACGTTTTGTGGTCTGTTTGGTCAGAAATATATGAGCAGAGAGTGGTGGTTAGTCCCAGACTGTTGAGCTTGTTGACCAATTTGTGGGGAATTATTGAATTGAAAGCAAAGCTGAAGTCAACAAATTTCATCCTTGCATATGTGTTGGGATGCTCCAAATGGGACAGGGCAGCGTGAAGTGCAATTAAGATTGCATCTTCTCTTATGCTCGAACGTTAAGCAAACTGGTAGCTGTCCAGATTAATGGGATAGCTGGCCTTGATGTGCGCGAGAACAAGCCTCTCAAACCACTTCATGGCAGTCGGTGTTAAGGCAACTGGGCGGTAACCATTGAGTAATGTGACTGCTTGTTTTTTGGATATAGGCATGATGGTAGTGGTTTTAAGGTATGTGAGGACTACAGCCTGCGGCAAAGATATGTTAAAGATGTTAGTTAGCACCCCTGCTAGCAGGTCAACACATGATTTCAGTGTGAAAGTGACTATTTGTGATTGTGAACACACTCAAGCGCCACAACAAAATGTGACTTCTGTATTTAACCCATCATACATACACATGTGGAGCAGTATCAACAGTGCCCAGGGAGCAGTCTAGTGCCTAGACCGGGACTTGAACCTACGACCTTCAGGTCCCAAGGGTAATGTCCTAACCACTAGCCCATCACTGCCCTAAGGTATAAAAAAGTAATAGGGTAAATGTATTCCTTTCTCCCAGTAACAGTTCTTCATTTTATCTCTTGTTTTTTTTTTTACATTCTGATTTTAATAAAAAAAATTTACTCAATGCCATTTTGTTTTTCCTTTCTTTCAGGCAATTCGCCTCCTGGTGCTGGCATCCACAGACTTGCAGAAGGAAATTGTAGAAAGTGGAAAGGT
>JBBPDA010000041.1:853670-870261 GCA_037974385.1 Arnoldichthys spilopterus
GGTGATGTGATTGTATCTTCTGGTTCTAGTAAGAACTCTAGCTGCTGCATTCTGAACTAACTGGAGCTTGTTTATGCTTGTTTTATATCAGTTCTGTGATTTTTGTTCCACAGATCTGCATGGAGAGGTTGGTCCACCGAGGTAGGGAGGAAGAGCAGGGACTACAATTGGAGTACCTTGACATGTTGCATAGGCAGCATGACAACTGGCTTATTAACAAATCTACAAAGTAAGCTTTTATTATTATCTGCTAAATTAATTCAAAGTAATGGTTTGGCTGTTAGTTACACGTCTGCTTCTACCCCCTAACTCCCCAAAGCTGTCAGTCATTCAAGACTTTTGGTGTCAGCCATCTTGGAGCCTGCATTTTGTCATACAACAACAAGTGAAAAGGGAAACATTGATTATCTTATTGCCTTGTTACAGTGGAACCTGTCAACGAATTGTATATTTTAGACAGGAAGTAAAAAGTCATCTTTTAAATTTGATGTGTTAGAAGCAGAAACATTAGGACAGGGACCTGAGTGACTTTGTAAAGAGCCAAACTGTGATAGCTAGACAGCTGGATCAGAGCACCCATATGCAGTGGTTAGTAGTTACCAAAAGTTGTTTAAGGAAGGATAACTGGTGGCACGATGACAGGGTCATGGGTGCCCTTGGCTCACTGTTGCATATGGGGAGCGGCATCTACTCCATCTTATTCGTTCCCCTGTAGCACAAAAAGTTGATGCTGTGTGTGAAGGGGTCAGAACACAGTGCACAACAGTCAAGAGCTGGTTTAGCAGCATGAGGGGGACCTACACAATACAAGGCTGGTTTAACGACTGATTGTTGTATTTCACATTGCACAAACCATTGTGGTTAGAGAATGTGTGCGATTGAGTCATATATCTTACACTGTGCTAACCTGTCAGCTATTACTTGTAAGCTATATTGTTGCTCCAGTTCGAAACTAAAGAAGCAAAGCTAAGACAAATTGCGTCTTGGCTTATTGGCTACATTTGGAGCAAGGAAAAAACTATTTAAGCAGTTACCTAAGTATATCTTTAAGAGCTAAGTATATCCTTAGAAGCAGTAATAACCAATTATATTCAGTTATAAGTCAGGGATACCACAAAAAGTTCTTGTATTTTGGTACTGCTTAGTTACTTAGTTACTTGTTGATCTATGCAATGTTACTTGTTGATCTATGCAACGCGAATGCTTGATTTTTTCCTCTGTCCTGGAAGTCGCTTTGGATAAAAGCGTCAGCCAAATGATTAAATGTAAATGTAAATGTAAATGTACTTAGATTTCATTGCCATTGCAAAGATTATGATTTTTTATGATTTAGAATAAGCCTTCAAGAACAGTGTGAGTACAGTTTCATAGAACTGCAATACAGACTTCCCAAAATCAAAATAGTAAATAAGCCTATTTTGTTTATACATCCTCGAGTGCCAGCTTAACGGATTCCAAAATGAACATTTGCATAATGCAAAAGATTAATGATGTACGATCAGTAAATTTTGTGGAGAATGAGAATAATAAAGAGCTTTTTGACTTTCAATGCAGGGTTCATTTTGATCACTTAAATAACCTTCCTGTGTTGGTGCTGGATGCTACTCAGGAGTTTAGGAAGGATCCTGAGGTTCAGGCCAGATTTGTTGAAGAGGTACAGTGTTTTTATATTAATATAATGTTAAATGTTTTCTTAATGTTTGTCATCAAAAATAAACACTAATAGCGTAATATCATTGTTATAAAACGTTTTTGTTTAAAAAATTCAAATGTCATACCACAAAAATCATAACAGGAGAGCTTTAATATTTTGTGCTCATTCTGTGCTTTTCTGTTCCACAGGTTAAGACTTTCTTTTACAGTTTATAGATGCCAGAGAACAAGACCAAAAACTACTATGTCCGTTGGTTAGGATCAACAGCATCATGGACAAAACCTTCATGCAAAATGTCATTGCTTTGACCAGCATAACGTTTTTTTTTCTACTTCATTCTGCCATTACCAATGCACAATTTGCACATTTTGGAAACTTTGACAAATCTGGCTGATGCAGTATCAATGTTTAACACTTTATTATGTTTAAAATTTGATAAATATGTTGTAATTTTATGTTATGTAGAGTATATGTGTATTAAATGTTTTACATCACTGTGTTGTGTTTGTCTCTCAGTTAAATTTAACAATGTGAGTAATAGAACACCTTATTTTATGAGCTATTTTTTCTGGGCACAGAAGCGACATGGACTTAGTTTACAATGTGCGCTTTCATTTTGTCCACTGAAAAAAACTTCTACAAACCCTACTTCTAAAAAATGTGTGATATTTTTTCAAAATGCAAAATAAAGTCTACATTGTTAATTCATATTATTCATATTATTTAACTGACAAAAGTACAATGAAAAGTTTTTAAATAATTTTACTGACCAGCTTAATTGTTATTTTGTAAATATACACACATTTAGAATTTGATGGCTGCAACACAAAAGTTGAGACAGAGTTAAAATAAGATTGAAAAGTGTGCAGAATATTCAAGTAACCCTGGTTTGGAAGACCACATTAAGCAGGCTAATTGGTAGCAGGTGAGAGATCTTGGTTCGAAATAAAAGTATCATCCATCAAAGGCCCAGTCTTAGAAAGCAAGGATGGGTCATGGCTCACCCATTTGTGCCACATTTCATGAGAAAATTATAAGAAGAATTTCTCTATGCAAGATTGCAGAGAATTTAGGTCTTTCAGCATCTACAGTGCATAATATTGTGAAAAGATTTAAAGGACTGAGAAACATCTCAGTTCATAAAAGGCAATGTCAGAAACCACTGTTGAATGTATGGGATCTTTAACCCCTTAGATAGCACTGCCTAAGAAACAGCCATGCTACTGTGACAAATATAACTGCAAAACTACTACAGTTAGTATCCTCAGTTATTAAACAATTAAAAATTGCAATTGAAAGTAAAGGTTATGTAACACAATGGTTACTTTTGAACTTTTGTCAAGCGTGTTGCAGCCATATTTGTGTATATTTACAAAGTGCAATTAGGTTGGTCTATAAAACTATTAATAATCTTTGTACTTTTTGTCAGTTAAATAAAGGTTCACATGAATTAACATATCACAGATTTCTACAGGTTTAAATAGCATTTTGGAAAATACCCCAACTTTTCTGGAAATGCTGTTTGTTTAACTAGCCTCTGCATTTCAACCCAAAAGGCCTGACATGTCCCACCTTTCTTTGTTTTCAATGCAGTGTTGTAAAATGTGCTATGTAGTTTCCTACACAGTGATATTAGCTGTAAAATGTGTGGTGTCTTCCTCTGTCAGCCATAACATTATGACCACTGACAGGTTAAGTGACTTTAGACTATTTCATTACAATGGCACCTGTCAGGGGGTGGAATTTATTAGGCAGCAAGCGAACAGTCAGTTCTTGAAATTGATGTGCTTGTAGCAGGAAAAATTGTTAAACTTAATAATCTGAGCCCCTTTGACAAGGGCTTTATTGTGATGGCTTTGTGAATGTGTCAGAGCATCTAAAAAATGGCAGGTCTTGTGAAGTGTTCCATGTATGTTGTAGTAAGTACCAACCAAAAGTGATCCAAGGAAGGAAAACCAGTAAATCAGCAACAGGGTCATGGGCACCCAAGGCTTGTTGATGTATATGGGTTGTGAGAAGCTCCTGTTGTTATTATAGAAAGGTGTGAGAGCACACAGTGCACCACAGTCAGAGCTGTTTTGGCACTGCAAGAGGACCTTACACAATAAAAGGCAAATGCTCATAGTGTTGACCACCTTGGCTGATCTGTGTATGTATGTATATTTGTATATTGGATAATTTTCCTTTATAAATGTAAAGCCAAGTATAATTATTTTTGTCTAATTTGGGTTCTCTTTATCTGCTATTAGAACTTGTGTGAAAATCTAATCATTTTAAAGTCATATTTATGCAGAAATGTATATAATTCTAAAAAGTTCACAAACTTTCATACTCCACTGAATTTGTTTTTGCTGTGTAAGTTTATATGTACTGCCTAGTTAAAAATAAAGTTACTGAGCCTGTGGCTGGATAATTAGCCTACTGCAGTGATTAAAATGTTTTAGATGGCAACAGTTCTTTATCCCCAAATGATGTATTGCTTCTCATTTTTTAAACAACCATTTTGGAAGATGTATCCCTTCGTCATGAAAAAGATGTTACTGTGTTTCAGAAGGGTAAAGTTATTGGCCTGCACCAAGCAATGAAAACAATTAAGGTGCTGTCACGAGTGTGGGTTGGGTTGGCAGCAAGCGCAGGCGACGACGACGTTTTAAAACGAAAACACTTAATTTATTGAATAAAAGACACAAACACTACACTTAGAAAATAAACACGAAGCGTGAACATGGAACTCGACCAAACGCACGAAGACTAACAGGGTAGATACAACAGAAACCACAACACTAAACCAAACTAAGGAGACTAAATAGGACCCGGAAACAAGAGACAGCTGACTGACAATCACTACACATGTGACACAGCTGGGGGTGTGGCTACACACTAAACACGAGGACAAGACACGTGGCTGAACGAAAACAAAAACATGAACACATGGATACACAAGGGCATGATCGTTACAGGTGCTGGTTGGAACCAGGAAAAAAAAACTCTCATGCCTTATCTAAATGTATATGTAAAAGCTCTTAATAGAGCTCACAGCTAGAGCTACTTTCATATACAGACAATGCGATGAGAACTCATAAGATAGGGACAAAACAGCCTGGTGGCCCCAAGAAAACCACTAATCAGACTAATTGTAAAATTGCTTCAGTTTACTAGGGAACAAAAAGATTGAAGTCAATGGAAATTGGAGGGATAAAAAATTATGTGGTCTGATAAGTCCAGATTCCCTACTCCCCTAGAGTGATGGACATGTCAGGGTAAGAAGGAAAATGCATGAAGCTGTTCAGCTTGTATGAATGGTGCCCCACTGTACAAGTCTCTTGAGGCATTTTGTGATATGGGGTTGCTTCAGTTCAGTTTAGGCTCAGCAATGATATTTGGCAATTAAATTTAGTCAGCTGGGTACCTGAATGTACTAAATGACCAGACAGTCCCATCAATTGATTGTTTCTTCCCTGATGGCACTGGCGTATTCCAGGATGATGATTTCAAGATTCACAGGTTCAGTGGGTGAAGAGTTGTTTGGGGGCATAATGAGTCAATTTCACATATGGGTTGACTACCACAGAGTCCTGGCATTAACCCCATTGTAGGTTCTTGTGAAAAGTTGGCGAAGACTTTTTGGAGTTGTTTGAAGGGATGGTTGTTTCTGCATTTTCTGTTTGTTTTCTTGCTAATTTATTAGGTTGTAATGCATTGTTGTATATTTATTTGTGTAATAAGTACACAATGCATTACTAACTAATGAGTTCTCCACCCAGGTTTATGGTTTAAACGTTATATCTCCCATTCGATATAACACCTCTGCACACCAAGAAACTTTGATTAACAGTACTATACAGTAATGAAAAACAGTATAAAGGACTTGTTATAAAGGACTATTTTTTGGCGACATCGAGTTTTCTGGAGTTGTCTTACTAATATCACTGCATTTACAGCCCGTAACCAGCAGATGACGTAGTACTCAAACGAATAGGTGTCGCATTTTGCAGGTTAAGAGCTGTAAATCCTATAAATATTTTAAACTATATTTCATTAGACGTCTATATACTAAATTTAGCCATGTATAACTGTATACTATATTTAGCCATGCTCAGCCCACTGGGGAGCCAACTCATATGTTACCTAATCTATACATGGTTAGCCTAACTCGTAGCTACACACGAAAATAGTTAATAATATATTAATACATGTAGAATATATGCTTAACAGTCTTTGTTGCTTCACAAAATGCTACTTTTCATAACTTTGAAAACGTTAGCTACATCTGCTTTCTTACTTGGATGATTCACTTGCCTTTAGGCGACAAATCGTTTTCGGGGAACTTTTAACCAGTCCTAACGCTGGAGGTAAAGCTTGCCTGAAAACGTGGGGAAAATAATGCCTTATATATCACACACGGCAGCGTTTGCTTTTTATTCCCCAATGGAGTAAGAACGGAGAACTAGCGCGTGGTGCCACACAGTGGCTCTTCGTTCATTTGCTCAAACAGTCTGTACAGCAACGGGCTTAGCTGGACTTTCATTATTCGTTCGTCCATCCGTCCGCCCACCCATTCATCCATCCATCCATCCATCTATTTATCTTTTAACCAAATATCCTTGTATTGTTTGTGGCTCGGGCCTGACACCTGTTGCTAAGTCTTTTTTAACAGATAATAAACAGAATAACGCAAAATAATAGTAAAATATCTGCCCGTTACTAAACTCGATTATATTTATTTTAACACTAATGACTTTTACAGTTTTAATTAGAATGTAGATAGTTGACTGTGTGTTTATTATTAATATTGTATTTGTTCTGAATAAACGCATTTGTGCAAGTTAATACAATTAAAAAATGATGTACGCCACGGAGAGATATTGGTATACATACGGTAAAGGGTTACACTTGCGAGAAAGTTTGATTTTTTTTCGAACAAATTTATATTTTATTCAAAATGTTTTCAGAAGAGATATTTGCAGTCTTAATTTAAAACTAATTTGTCTTACTGAAACCAGGGTTCCCAGTTTTTTTTTAAGTAGGCTATATTACTGGTTGCAGCACAAAAACTCAACTTCATAAAATCATAATGCAGTATAAACCAGTTATGTAAATTAAGTAAAAATGAAGTATTAAATTAAAATAAAATATCTGAAATAAATATCGAAAGGAGGTTTCTAATCAAGTGAACTTAAAACAGGTTGTACCACAAAACACAGAAAATAACTCCGGTCTGTTATAGACAGGACATCCAGTTTTGGAGTTGCTATGATATGATTCGTGCTCTTTGTGTGTGTGTGTGTGTGTGTGTGGATTCCGCGACAGTCTGCATAATTGAGCGAACAGCTGAGTCCGTGGCGCGCTGGCAGATGGCTGGTGGAAGCCGGGTGGAGGTGTGTGTGTAGGGGGGGTCACACTCATTGTTGAGACGTTTGAGCCCCACGCACAGACAATGACCCCAGCCAGGAGCAACAGAAGATGGAAGGGCCTCCCCTTTTCAGAATACGAGAAGGAAAAAGCGGAAATGCAAAAAGGTTCAGAGAAATCTTATTGTTTTGCCTGCCTGCTGCGCTCACGCTCGCAGCTGTCATTCTGTCAGTCTGTGGGCAGAAAACAGCTCAAACCTGTGCTTGATCTCGAAGTCACAGACCCAAGAGTCCATGGTGCTTAAAGCGTTTCCCTTTTTAAGCATCACACAGACGTTACGTAATTATGAAGTGTATTTAAAGAAACTACTTAGAAAATTCTACGTCTCACTTATGCGGGGCAATATTACACCATTAAAATGTTTCAGAGAAAATAAATGGTCTTCTGACAAAACTGTTGTGTAATTTTGAATATCACTGGCTTTTTACTTTAAATGAAACATGTCAACATTTAATTGTGCAGGTTATCGTATGTGATTTTGAACTGTGCAGTTTTAATCACGGAAAGGAAGAAAAGCAAAGCAACTGATCGGAATTACATGCTGCATGTAAAGCTCACTTTTTATCCAATCATGGCAGTCCCTTTTCTTCCTCTTCAGACTCCTTCTATTCCTCTTTTGGAATCGCAGCATCATTACGTTTTACGAGCGCTTTTTTTTACCAGCAGTTCATGCTCACAAACATCCCGCCGTTTCCTTTTGTGAATATGAACTCCTATCCAATCTTGGCGCAGGAGGCGGCGCTTACCGGAAAACAGGTGGTAAAAACAACTCATTATCAAACGTTGAACCGTGTGAGGGTATTAATTGCAAACCAATCGTTGTGCGTATGGAGCGGCGAATCCAAACAGAGGGGTGGGTCTTGTCGGAATAGCGGTGGAACCCTAACACGTTCCCAAACGATTTGTGATTCCCTGCATCCTCACCTATTAGTGTAGAACTATGGGACTAGTGGCTTAAGCCCAGACACTGTGGGCTGCTTGTGAATGAATGCAGAGCAAGGGGAACTTTCTTATTTATTTCCGGAGCTCGATGTGCTGTGTAGTATTTTTTTTAATGAAAGTCTGCTCTGCCATAGGAGAGAGATCATCTTGTATTCAAGTGGGCGAAGTGCATTTTTTCTAACTTTCCTTAAAACGATGCTTGCGTCCCAGAGCTGGATACATCTTACCAAAGACATTCTCTGAAGGGAAGTTGTGTGAACTTCGAAATAATCAAGACGCTCGAAACCGACTAAAAACTGTTAAGAACTTAGCACAATTTACAGTGTTTTGGACTGTTTCACGCAGGTGAGCGGATTTCATCTTTACTTCGTATTGTAAATGTTCGGAGCTCAGGAACATCTGGTTGCAGAAGTTGCCGGTCTGAAAGAGCGAAGTTTTGAGGAAGAAATGGATTCGGTCAGATCATGGGTGCGAAATGTCGGCGTTGTGGATGCAAATGTAGCAGCACAGAGGTAGGACACCGGACATTTTTTACATTTAAAGCGAAAGCCGAAATTTTATCAATACTATATACTAATAACACCTGTCCCGTTCCCGGTAGCCAAACAATTTGATTCCAGACCAATTCACTTATTTGACTAGATGGATTTATTGGAAATATTCAGAATCAGGCAACCCCAAAGGCAGGACATTTAACAGGTTGCAGCTGATTTCAATCAGTTTGGTCGATTTGGACATTCTGACATATTCCTTATCTTTTAGTAAAATGAATCATCAACAGGTCTGGTGCTTTACTGACCTTAAAACGCCAGCGGTGCGGAGGGACAGTCCTGAATGCGAGAAGAGGAGCTGCATTAAACATCAGCCCATCGACCAGACCAATATTTTCCGAAGACTGTTGAATAATATTTACTTATGAATTTTCTCATTAGCCTTATAGTAGCATATTACACGAAAAAGTCAATTCCAGTATTGTAAAAAGTGAAATAATACCAAACAACAACAACAAAAACATCAACAACGACAATAATAATAATAATAATAATGATAACAATAATAATAATAATAACATTTACAAAGGTGTCATAGTGTTATATTTTAAATGAGGCAATATTAGGGATAAAATAGAAGTTATATCAAACAAATGAATCAGAATCAGAATCATGTTTATTGGCCAAGTGTGTGAGTGAACACATACAAGGAATTTGTTTCCGGCTGATGGTGTCTCTCAAGTACAGTGTAAACAGTAGTAAGAACACAGTACAACAAATGTAAACAACACAATAAATAATATATCAACAATATAATATAATAAACAATCAAAGACTTATTTACAGAAAAAAACCAGGATCACAGAGCGCAAATAACAGTGAGTGCATAAAGTGCAGTTACAGTCTTGCAAGGTGAAGCAGTGTGACAAATTAACTATTTAGGAGGGAGATGGAAAGGGGAAAGAAACTGTTCCTGTGTTGGATGAAATGAACCTAATCATATAAGAAAAAATGTTACTATATATTTTAGTTTAACTTAACTGTTCAGTTTTCACAAACCTTATATTCAGTCTGTCCTTAAATAATAGACACACATACATTGTACATTCAACTATTCAAAATAAGCAGTTATAAACCAGTTTATTAAATTCATATAAATTCACATTTGAAAACGTAGTTGAAGCAAAAACAGTAGATGATATTAATGAAAGCAGTGTTCAGATCTAATTTCAAAAATGGTTTAAATAAACATGTGTTAAATCAAGTCATCTTATCACACCAAAAAATATTTACAATAGTGCAAAAACAACTGTGAATTGCTCCTATAGTTTTGCTGATATATGATAAAAATCCACATTTTAAATCTAATGATATCATATAGATTTTTCATGTACACTTTTTTTTAAATGTGCATTTGTGAAGTTTAAAGTGTATCTAAATAATTTACTGTCATTAAAATGATAAATATTACATCTAGAAAACTTTAAGAATATGTGCTCTAGTTTTGCTGTTCTAGACATTTTACAGCTGTTGTCGAATTTAATGAACATTTTAAATAGAATGAACATGTATTTTTGCTATGAATTGAGAAAAAATGCTAAAAAACAGAACAAATGAGAAATATACTCTGTGCTTGGACTAATAATCGTTTATCTTATGGCTTACAGGTTTGCTATACTATTATTTATTTATGTTTTGCAGTACAAAGTTTTTAAACCCATTTCATTTTTATTTTCACAGTGGAGTAGCCCTCTCCCGTGCTCACTTTGAGAAGCAGCCTCCCTCCAACTTGCGAAAGTCTAACTTCTTTCATTTTGTGCTGGCCCTATATGACCGACATGGACAACCAGTGGAAATAGAGAGGACAGCTTTTGTTGATTTTGTGGAGCACGAGAAGGTATGTTGTTTGTAAGTGTGTTGATACATTAAAAGGCTCCCCCCACCCAACACACACGTTTCATAAGGTTAATGATAGATGTTAAGCCAGAAGCATAGACTTAATTAAGATATTTTGTCTTTAAAAACACAAATCTTCACAAACACCTGCTCTTTTTGCTGGGTTATTATCTCATTTGACACTAGCTTATAGATCAGTATGAGCAGTGTCAGGAAAATTTTGCAGGACCTTTAGAAACGTTCCACAAATTTTATTCTCCTTTCAGTATTTCTACACAGTTAAATAACATGTAACCAATGTCATTAGAGCGATTATGTGAAATATATCAATCTATAGAAACCAGACCAATGATACTTTAAAGGTTCTAAAAAAGGTTTTTTTAAAGGTTCTTATCTCACAGTAAGCTACATTAAATAGTTGAACAAACATTGAGATTTTGGCTTGAAATATATGTTTGAAAGCCATCCATGGTGAAAAGGTTTATACAGACTAAGTAAAATAGTAACATTTGTAAGGAAAATTGTCCCAGTTATAATATCAACACTACAGGGCAGTGGTGGTGCAATGGTTAGGGAGTTGCCCCTGTGACCTGGAGGTCACTGATTCAAATCCCAGACTGGTACAAGTACCACTGAGGTACCCATGAGCATAGGTTTGCATAGTAATAAAATGTCTGTATTTGCACTATATACATTGTATACATGGTTCCTATCATCATCACTGTAAAGATAAGAAAAGATAACCCTTTATTAGTCCCACAAGTGTGAAATTTGCAAAAATAAATCTGATTAAATTTTTTGGATTTTTTTGAATTTCTAAAAATGTGAAAAAATTGGTGGAATATTGAAGGGCAATACTGTCACTTCAGAAAGCTTAAAGAGATAAAGAGAAAGAGAGTGAGAGACAGAGAAAGATACTGTTTTAACTATGTTGGTGGTCTTGCCTTGTGGTTAAACTCCAACTAAGAGAAAATATTGTGGCTAAGAATAAAAGCAGCATAATCTCAAAGGACAGACATAAGAAACCAGTCTACTGTCAACAATAAGTATAGATAAGGAAATGTGAAGGATACCTGAGAAGGATGCTTAACTAATCTAATGAAATTCTTTTTTAATAGCCTTAATTTCCTTTTTTCATACTGACATCTCTGTAATGAAACTGTTTGCCAACTGAGTAAGTGTATAAGCTTGAGAATAACATGCTAAATTTAAATGGTTCATTTGAGGCAGAGACATGAGTTATTACATGAAACAATATAAATAAGTAATTCAGGATTCAGTGTGTGCTACACATGTGAAAGCGTAATGCAAACTGCCTATGTTATTTTTGGTACTCTACAGTAGAGACGAAATATTGTATGATAGTAAAATGATTAACATGTTAGAGGCCACTCTCTCTCTTTCTCTTCCTTGCTCACACTTTTCATCCCTCCTTGGGGTATTACCCCTCCGTACATTCTCTTGAGGCCAGTTAACAAGAGAAGACTAGAATAGCAGGAGAACCTGCAAAGGGTTTGGTTTATAGGCCTCAAGCAAGACTGGAGTTTCTCTTTCATGGGCAACTGTGGCTCATTTCCCCCACCTCTGTACTGCTTTCTCTTGCTCTTTCACATACATATGTAGAAACACACATACAAATCTGAATTGTATTGGACTTTTTAAAATGTTTTCAAGATTGCTTCTTAAATTAAATTGCTGTGCATGTCAGCCTAAATTCAACTGAAATACAAGTGTGCAACTGAGCATTTTGAGTAATGTGATCCTGCTTTAGACATTACTTCTCTCTGAATGTCTGAGGCATTTCTTATGTTATTGTTTATTTCAATACAATGCTAGTTTGATTTTGGAATTGGAAATAAATAAATGTTAATTAATTGCCTAAAAAATGTTACTACTCAAAGTTTAAAAACAGAATGCTTGGTAAATGTTAAATATTTAGTTATATATTGTCAGTGTCCTGTTGTGCAGTTTCAAAATGATTGTTCTTGTTTGAGCTTGCTGTTATTATTGTACAAAAATATTTTGGCAGTGACATTCAGTTAAAAATTTAAACAAGCATATATCAATCAGCCACTTGCCTAATACTGTGTAGGTCATCCTCATGTCACTAAAACAGCTCTCACAAACAAAAGCATAAAATCTAGAAAACCTCTGAAAATGTGGTATTTGACATCAAGACATTAGGAGCAAATCCTTTAAGTCCTATAAGTTGCGAGGTTGGGCCTCGATGGATCAAACTAGTTTGTCCAGCATATCTCACAGATGCTCAATCAGATTAGGATCTGGAGAATTTGGAGACCAAGTCAACATCTTGATCTCAATGTCATGTTCCTCAAACTATTCATGACCGTTTTTGTAATGAGGGATTACCATTTTAATGGAGGGGTATATTTGGTCTGCAACAATATTTAGTTAGGTGGTATGTGTCAAAGTAACACCAACATGAAAGTGACTAGTTGTCATTGTGAATACACCACAGCACCACAACGAAATATGACCTCTGCATTTAACACATAGCACATGCACACGTGGAGCAGCGGGCAGCTATCAACAGTGCCTGGGGAGCAGTGTAGTGGGACCCTTGCTCAAGGGTACCTCAGAATGCCAGGACCCAAAGTTTCCCAGCAGATAAGTGCGATGCAGTGCACAGGCAATGCACATGCACCCAGTTGTCCATGTTATTCATCAGTCCAGGCTACCTTTTTATTGATTCACGGTTCAAATCAAATTACTATGTGCCCATTTTAGGCTCTTTTGACGGTGGATAAGGACCAACATATGCACTCTGTCCAGCATAGTCAGCACTGACTTCTTTTTTTTAGCTATTTGAACTACAGTAGCTCATAAGCAATTTCTTCTGCGATCCATAACGTTTTCTGATCCAGATTCTGATTGAATTCTGATTCATCAGTAGAAGAGTGTTGTACTGTTACAAATAAGGATGTCAGAACATGTTCCTTGCAAGGTTAACAATTAGAAGACCATAAAAGAACAATTTCCTAAATAACCTTACAATAGATTATTCTAGATGAGTTTTGTCCTTTAAAAATCTGTTGAAAGTTTAAAAACCACTAAATTATGTAAATAGTTTTTTATGTTATTCACCTTTTCATATGTAACAGTTTTTTAAGGGAATTAGAATGATTCTCTTAGTGTACGTACTCCTATTGTAGTCATAAAATTAGAGCAGAGTTTTGTGATTACTGATGAACATTTATTTAATCAGATTTTTTATGTTGTTTCTATATCCTATTTTTCCAAGGAGCAGACAGGAGAAAAAACTAACAATGGCACCCACTACAAGCTCCAGCTCCTTTACAGTAATGGTATGTTTGTCACACTTTCTTTTCTTAGAGGGTGATTTTTATGTTAGTAAAAAAAATCAATGTGCATATTAATTTTTGTGTTTGTTTGGTTTATGTTTCATAATGAAAGCAAGACCACATCAAGGTACTGTTGTGGATTTTAGCACCATCTCAAAGTGACTGTAATAGTCCTAAAGAGATGTGCGTGCACACACACATACTGTATATAATGTTTTTTTGTCTAGCAATTTTCCACTAGCTGTTCTATTTCAATTAAAAAAATGTAAATGATTTGAGTGTGAAAGAATGTTATAAAAACATAAAATAACCTCTAAATAATGTAAAGACCCTTTACCAGTTAAAGTTTTTTCTCCTTAAAGCTATTCATTCAAGTCAAGGAAATTTTGGAACATTTACTTATAAAAGTTTAAAGGTATCAGCAATTGCCCCGCAGTATCACTTAACAGTGTTTTCTTGAATAATCAGTCTTTTACCATCATGTTGAGCTGACATCAGAAATTGCTCATCTTGGTATAACACATTGTTTTTTTTAATCTTGTTGGATTCGCTTTCTGTATGGGTGAGAGTCTGTGATGCGTGAACCTCCCAGTGGCGATACACAACAAAAACAAGAGGCGCATGGAGATGTGAGCTCCCATGGGTCCTCACTTCCTCTTCTCTACCATCACCACAGAACCCATGGGAGAGTAGATGAAAGATGCCCTCCAACCACACACACACACACACACACACACACACACACACACACACAAACCTACTTTCTACAGATAATCCCTCCCAGCTATACTGTGGCCTTCTCTGTTTTAACCTAAGGTAGATGCTGAATAGATTAATTAGCATAATTTATAAGGGAAAGCTGATAAATTGGAAGGTGATACAGTGGGTAATATTACTTTGCTGGATTTCTACAATGTTTTTCTTTAGGTGTTGGGGGAACCATTAACAGCCCCATATCCTAAATGTTTCTCATATTTACTTTTTACCTTGATGTCCTCTTTTAACATATGTTGGGTTTCACATGATACTTGTTGTTACATGTGTTGAACTTCACATGATAATTTCCCAGCTTCTCTTTATCCTTTAGAAATGGTCAGGGTGCAGCTTCGTTTTAATAAATATGCTGGGGGAGTGAATAGTATGTTTAGAACCTTTATCAATGTTTACATATTCAATCAAACTCTTTTCAAAGAAAAAAATAAAGACTACCAATATAAGATTAAAATATTAGATTTAGATTTGTGTTGGAGATATGCTAGAAGTTATGCAAATCAAATGCAAATTAAATTATGCTGAAAGCTACTAGATTTAGGTTTTTAGGATAGGTCAAGATTTTTGTTATTTGTTTTTAGTATATAATCATCGTTAGCTAACTTGTCCTTGTGTGTACAGGTGTAAGAACTGAACAAGACCTTTATGCTCGCCTTATTGACTCTGTTACAAAACAGGTAAACTTATCATACAATTTGATATTTCTAAGGTTGTGTGATGGTTTTGTTGGTGGAATTGCAGATTATGTTTATTTATTTTTTTTAGCCCATATCGTATGAGGGGCAAAATAAGAATCCAGAAATGTGCCGTGTCCTCCTTACCCATGAGGTCATGTGCAGGTGAGTCACTTCAGCATGCACACATGCACATCTATGTTAACATGCAAACATATATTAACATATTCTTATATAGGATTTGTGTGTGGGCCCTAGTTAATAAAATATACCATTAAGGTTCCAATAAAGTTTGGAAATGGAAGTAATGTTATTCTTAAAATCAGATACTGATGTTTTCATGTGCAACAATTAAACAGAAATGATAGTTTATTTTAAATTTGCTTTAATTTGTTTTATATTTTGAGAATATTATCCTTTTTTAAGTTGTCTTAAATCGCCATCAGTGACCAAATGTTCATGGCTATTGGGTTCTAACCCACTGTAATTCTGCAAACAGTAATACCTGAATTATCGAAGAAACAGACATTATGCAACAGTTAGACAGAAAGTGCACCAGCATCACAGCAGACAGACTGGTTGGGGGAGGTACAGGGGCGTGTGGTGCAGTGACCTCAGGCCCGGGGACACGACAGGAGGGGGCAGAAGGGTAGCCGAAATCGGCTTCTTCTCCATTGTGCAACCAGCAGATGCCTGAGTGGGGTTCACAGCTGGCTAATAACAGAACTAGGCTGGGGGAGGTGGGTGGTTTGGGGAGCCATGAGGGGTGGGGAAACGACACAGCTGGGGAGTGGTTCTGTCTGACAGAGGGGGAGTTTAGATTGGGGGGTTTGAGGGGACAGCAGAGGGGCAGATGGCCAGGGGTGGGGGACACTTTTGTTATTCAGGAGGGGTGGAGCACGGGGCAGAAGGGAGGGGTGGGGGAGTGTTGTGGTAGACATCCTAAGACAAGAGAAAGTTGATGCTGGCGTGTGTAGTGTCTGCTTTGTGTATGTGTCTTAGAGATGGTTCTTGTGTTATTCTTCAGTACAATTGATGTTTTGCATAATTTGTATATTAGTGCAAAATAAGTTGGGGTAAAGTATATCATTTGGACACAGTATTACACATCATTTCCACATTAATGAAATATATTACTTATAAATATATCTTTTTGAATTTGTTTTCTGTGTTTTGTGGTCTCTGCTTTTGCACTGTTTACATGTAACCATTTTTCAAACTACAACTTTTATCTTCGCTTTGAGTTCTTAATGTTTTACATTGAAAGTGCCAATTACTGTTTACATGACATGTTTACAAATGGTCCAATTTACATTGAAAGTTAATAATGTTTATGTGAGGTTTGGTTCAATCAACAATGATATTACAGTACATGCATTGTTTTTTCTAGGGCATTAAATTTATTCACTGTATTATTTACAAGAATAA
>JBBPDA010000041.1:881189-897632 GCA_037974385.1 Arnoldichthys spilopterus
AAGGCGGGGCTAAAGAACACGAGGGCAACACACGTGGAACAGACAGGCACAAAAACAAAGGGGCGTAGACCTTACAATACCTCACCTGCTACCAATTAGCCTGCTTAAAGTGGAGTCTTTCAAACTGGTGTTATTTGAATATTATGTGCACTTTTCAGTCTTATTTTAACTTTTTAACAGCTTTTGTTTTGTTTTGATAGATTGGTTTAATAAGATTTTTATATTTCCAAAACACAATTTAGCTGGTCAGTAAAAAATATTTTCTTTGTACTCTTGTCAGTTAAATAAAGCTTCACATTGAAAATATATATAAATAAAATTTCTGGAAAAGGGGGTTTGTATATATCAGCAACAGTGACTTGATGAATGCAGTTGTGAATTAAAACACATAAGAATTTGCAGCCTCCCTGTTGGGCTCCATAATTCCCTGCACCTATTAAAAACAGATTATGATAATGTTTACTTTTGATAGTAAAATAACGTCTTGGTGTCTTGGGTAACTGCGAATGTGTAATGTGTATTCATCTGTATTAGAAGTTCTAAAATGTTTAAATCCTAGATCCTGTTTAAGTGGAGCTGCAAGTGTTAGCTAAGCTGGTGTGTGTTTCACCATGTGTGTTTGTGAGTGTGTGAAGAGCAGTTTTGGTCTGTCCTAAATTTGACTAATAATTTAATGGTTCTCCCTGGTGCTAGCTGGCCCCATTATTTGTTTGTTTGTGTATGTCTGCTTGATTGTAATCTAGTGATTTGACTATGATCATGATCATCATTAATAATTAGTACCACTAAAATGAAAAATTAATGTAAAGTGCAATACTGATACCAATATACCATATGCCCAATGATATATCACCCTATACTGTACTGTGGTCCAGATGATGACTTATCATATTGCTGCTTAGCACATCCCTGGTGTGAGATCAAACTGTTAGGCAAAATGGTGTATGTATTCTGTGTGTGTGTGTGTGTGTATGTGTGTGTGATGAATCCGTCAGGATGGAGGGCAGAGTTGATGGGCCTGTTGACAGCTTCTCAGCAGGCCTGCTGTGAGCTCTGCCAGTCTCCCCATTTCCCTGCAGCTACCTCTTCCCTCCCCCTTTTCTCCATACCTTCACCCCCCCCCCCTTCACTCCTGTCTTCGCACATTTGCTATGGATTAGCTACAGACAGTAAATTACAGAATCCCAGACCTGTGAGTGATTTCATACTCCATATCTTTGCACATTCCCTTACCATTTTTTCTGCCTCCCGAACTTTTATCCCAACATGTGTCTTTTGCTTTGTCTGTATATTTTTCTGTCTGTCAATCTCTCTGTCTGTCACTCTGTGTATCCCATTTATCCTTAAAAGTGACCATTAATGTTTTACATGAATTATTTATTTCTTGTAGCTTATTGAAACAGGCAGAGAAATTATGATAAAAAATTCTAACCAATTCATGTTTGTGTGCAAAAACACAACATTAATACTAGACTTCGAATGGTTAACATAATCTGTGTTTTCTTCTTGTATCTTGTCATTTTCTATCTTAGCATGGCCACTTCCTATACCTACTTTAAAGCTCTCTCTCTCTCTCTCTCTCTCTCTCTCTCTCTGCCCTTTACTTCACTGTATAACTTCCATCAAGTGATTTTCGCTCTCACACTTTCAGCTTAGTGACTATCAGCATTTTCAACTCTATCTGTCTCTCTGTCTCTCTCTGTCTCTCTCTCTCTCTTTCTCTCATCTTCCCTCCCCCTTCTCTATCTGGAAACAGATGTTGTTTGTCAGATCCTATCATTACTGGCTAATTAAGCAGACATCTCTTCTCTCTCTTTTCTCCTGCCTGCCGCTTACTAATTCGTACAGATACTCTAAGCTTTGTTCCCCCACAGAGCTGAAGGTGTATTTGGATGTGCCATCTTGTTCACTCTGATGTATATGCTCCTGGTGTTTCTCTTAAAGGGGCTGATGCTATGTTGAAAATGTATTTGAAGGTAATGATATAAAACAGACACAAATGCAGTTTTGCTAAGCTAAAGCAAGGACTTTGTATTTAACATGTCAAATAACAGCAGTATATAAACATTAAATTTATATAGCACCTTTTGCGAACCCAAATTCACTTATGATGCTTTAGAAGAGATTCCTCACCCTCACACTAGTCAATTATGCTTTTTAGAACAATCTATAGAAAAGTCCTTTAAGGATTTCTGAGGAAAAACCTGCACAATGCTAACTGTAATTTTATATGTGTAGGCTCATAGGCCTTTTATATAGGTTACTTACAAGCTGATGGTTGCTTAGCAGACAGATAGGTAAGAATGCTAGAAAAAATAAATGTTGTTTTCATTTTGTTTGCTGGCAGAGCTGGGTGTGAAAGGTCCCGGGATGGTATATAGCCCCGGGGGGTGTCACTTTAGCCACTGTGCTCTGTATGCCCTGTTAGCGGGGTCAGAGGTCGGCTGTGCAGGGTGTTAACCCTCATGACCAGTCTAGACCCAGTCTGCCAGGGGACTTTGGGAGCTGAGGGTATTTATTACTGCCCACCATAGTTCTGCTCTTAAACTCCCTAGAAACCCACCAGAGCCATCATACCACTTACCTATGTCTACTGATACTATACACATTAGAAACACTCTATACTATATACAGTACTTGCAGAAAAAACAACAACATTTTAGAATAAACGATTTCAGCAGCCCTGTGTTTGAGTTATTAGTAAGATATCATATGTAAATTCACAGCATGTTTTTGTCATTGCAAAAGATAACTGATTTGTAGGTAAAATAGAGAGTAATGTATTTGTTGATTTGTGGAATGCTATGTATTTTAACTGCAATCTAGGTGATAAGTCTAGTTTATAGTGTAGTATGGTAGGTCCAATGATCAGACAATAAATAAGAAGCATTACATTTCAATCAACAAACTATAATTTGCTGCAGTTCCTATTATGCACATTTACTGGATATTACAGATCTAAGATCTAAGCTTGCATTTGGATATACTTTTATGTGTGCATATTTGTTACCTACAGTTCCCAGTGTATCAGTGCTGCAGGGGAAGCTTTTCAGCATGTCAATATGTTTTAATGCCGCACATCTGGTTTCCTAATTTTCCTTTCCCCCTTTCCCTCCATGTCATGACACTGTTTTGTTTTTCTAGGGAGGGTGGGGGGATTGAAGTGGACAAGAGGGGATTCTGATGAGTGATGACCCTGAATCTAAAAATCCAACTCTTCCTGCTCTCTTTCTCTCTCTCTCTCTCTCTCTCTCTCTCTCTCTCTCTCTCTCTCTCTCTCTCTCTGTCTCTAACTCTATTTTTTAAATATATTTCTAATGTTACTGCAGCCAAAGTAAAACCCTGTTTACAGACAAACTGTAGTAAAAGGAAAAATAAACAATTTATTAACTCACTTGATAGTTTTAAAAGTTCAAAGAAATTATTTCCAATGTTTTCACTAATCAACTTAAATGTATTTTGTAAATATAAACAAATTTAGAATTTGACACTTATAAAAGAGTGTTACAGAGCAAAATAAGAGTGAAACGTTTATAGAATATTCAAGAGTATTCAAAACACAAGATTACATGATTACAGGATTACATGATTATAGGATAAGGAAAGAAACCTTCCTCAGAAAGCACTGCATTAGAAATCGTTGTGCTACTGAGATAAATTTAACCACCTGGGATTGATAGGACTTTATATATATGCTGTTATTTAAAACAGGCTGTTGCTGCATCAAGAAATGCAACCTAAAAGTATATTACACAAAGAGAAATCAGTGGTATCAGTGCCCATGGCATGGGTTTGAAGGTCCCATTGATGTAGACGTGTATTTTGGGATTTTAGAGACATATTCTGACATGAAGGTTGAATTTTTTCCCAGGAGGTCAATACCAGGCCTCCTTCTGCACACACTACAACAGAGTTTGTGTGCTTGGCAGGCCTGCAGTCCAGATGTACCTCCTATTGAAAAAAGTATTAACTTTCATGAAGAGGAGAATCATAGAACCACCATGGACTGCTGAGCAGATGAAGACTTATTTTAAACAAGAATGTACAAAAATTACTAAAGAACTACAACAATTAGTCTTTTCAGTTCTTAAATGGTTAAACAGTGTAATTAAAAGGAAAGGTGTAATGCAGTAGTAAACACAACTGTTTCTGAAAGTGTTACAGGTGTCAAATTCTCTTATTACTAATCACACATTCTTGTTTTTATTGCATTTTATAAAAAATGACAACTTCATAATGTAGTTCCATTTACAAATTGTTATAAATTATATTTCTTTCATATAAGTGCACAGATATGTACTCACTGTAAAACATACTGAAGGTCTTAAATACCATGATGTGATGTATTTCTTTTATTAAAAAGTACATATCATTTCCATTTCCATAGTTTTGGCATTGATCATAATATGTAATATGTTTTATTCATATAAAAAATGAGGAAAATTGCTGTATTTTTACACACTAGCAGGCAGCTGATTGTAATCTTCAAGAATCCTGGGCACTGCGTGTTGCTCCTGGCATTTAACTCCTTTTATTGGTTGCACTTCTGCACCTAGTTTTGTTTCTAGTGGGCCATTTTTGGACATCTTTTTTTTAAGTTAAGCAAGTTGTCACTCTTAGAAGGCAACCCCATTCTGAGAGGCTTGTGTTTAGTCTTGAGAAGTAAAGCAGATGCAAACAAATCCCTTTCAGATGCTTGGCCAGGGACTCCCTCTGAGACACTGTGGATACTGTCCCCTGGTTTAGGACTCAACCCCACCTTTTGTTTTCTAACAAGTGTTTTTAGAAGTGCAAAGGGTGTCGACCGTTGCCTGACATTATAAATTAATACAGCCAAGAGCCAAGTGACATCTGCAGCTCCGAATGGGGTCAGTATTTTCAGTCCTTCAACACTGTACCTTTATTTTAAATGGAAATATATATTACTTAATTTCTTCCCTGATTTTCATAATTAATGGTGCAGCAGTTCAGTCAGTGTTACAAGGATATTGTTGATGAATATTGTGCATTTGCTGAAATATGATTCCAAACAATGTTTTTAAAATATTTTTTTCTCAAAGTTTAACTATTTAAAACAAACATTTTAGTTAAAGATGTTTCCTTTAAATGGCAGAAAAACTAATGAACTAAGCAAGTCTTAGCAAAAACTAATTTACACTTGAAAACGTGAATAAGCATCATCACCCGATCTCCCGTCTGTTAACTCTTAATATAACAACAACGCAAAACAAACATCGATATTAAACTTTCCCCCACATTACAATTGAGACTGGGTATTGTGTAGCAAAAAAGGTGGGGGGTTGGTGTCCATGAGTCCTAATTAATTATGCAAGATGGCTCTAATTATAATGCGACGAATGGCTACATAGCAGAAGGCACGAGGCGTTGAGGCTGAGAGATTTGCATGCTAAGTGAGCAGGGAGGGGGAAGTGACTAATGCATGCTAATGTGTGCATGGCCATTGCACTTTAATTTTGGCTGTTTGCAGCTGTGCACCACTGAAGGGGTGAAAAGTTGACCAAGTGGATGGAGAGTCAATGTTGTAGTATATATACAATACCATGTAAAGGGAGGAATAAGGATGAAATGAGTAAGATAATGAGAGTGAGAGGGACAGAGAGGGGCCAGTAAGATGACAGACTTAACTTACCTTTAAACTTGCCCCTAGCTATTCCTGAGTGGTGCATTTGGCCAAGCATGCTGTGTCTTACCACTTGGACTCAGTTTTGATTTAAAGTGATTCCACCCATCTGTAGCTGAGCATACATTACAGCTGAGTTTTTTAGCCAGACACCCCTTGCAATGTTCCATGGAACTCCACACATCAGCTTTTCAATGATTAGACACATTAAGCAAACATACACCAATCAGTCACAACATTAATACCTCTGAGAGTTGATATGAATAATACTGATTATGTAGTTATCTCATTACAAGAGCACCTGCCAAGAGGTAGAAAAAATTGGGCAGCAAGTGTATACCCAGTTCTTCAAGTTGATTTGTTGGAAGCAGGACAAATGGTCAATCACAGCGATCTGAGTTACTTTGACAAAGGGCAAATTGGGATGACTAGACTACTAGGTCAAAACATCTCCAAAATGGCAGGTTTTGTGTAGTGTGCTTGGACACAGGGACATGTGCCCCCAAGGCTCATTGATGCACATGAACGAAGACTAGCAATCCAGCAGAAGAGCTAGTGTAGCATAAAACTCAGGAAAATTAAATTCTGTGCCCAATATTTATCTGGCCATCCCTCTGTCTGTCTGGCCATCCATCTGTCCTTCATTCATCCATCCAGGCTCAGAGTGATGAGTGAACCCAATGGAAGATAGCTATGTTGACTGTCTGTTTCATTCAAAGTTTACCAACCTTGACTACTAATATATTAGACTGTAACACTGAAAGAACAAAATAACTGCAGGATAACATTTAACTTAAAGGTAGGGTATGTAAATCTGGATAAATCAGCAGATTTTTTAAAAATACAACAGCAAAATCCTACCCTCACTTCAATCCTCTCTCCAAAGCCAGTCCTCCAAATATTATCTCTCTTTGTTACTTCTCTGTACTATCTCATGGCTATGTAAAAGTTAGCTGACTATACACTTCAATGCCCACTCCCAACAGCACAACCAAAAACCATGGATTATGCTGTACATGTAAGCATTCCCTTAGCTGCCAGTGTGGAATAGCCACACCAATGTTAAGTCAAGTTTTGTTTCTTGCCTCTTTATTCAACTTCTTTTTGGTCCAGCTTTCTCCAGGTATGTTCTATTCTGTCCTCTTAATTTAAAACTACATTTTCTGCTGCACTAGCATAGTCAGAGAATCAGAGGCTTCAGTTCTGAATGATAAATCACATTTATTTTAAATACACAATACATTAAAATATATAGTTAATATTAAATGTTCAATATGTTCTATTTGATTTTTAATAGCATGTCATCATACAATATCTTGTATCTAATGCAAATTGATTTATGTTTTGATGTATCTAATTGTAAAATAGTGCTAAATTTGTAGTAGAAGCAAATGCATAATACATTTTAATGTATCATTATTGTATTATCAGTTATTTCTATTTAATTGCATACTAAAAATCTTTAAAAAAAAGTTTTTTTAATATGTTAATTCCAGCAAGTAAACAGTAGGTGTGCACTAAAATGTGCAGAAGTGTGTCACTGAACAGTCTGTACAATATGTGTACTTTCACTTAGAAAATCAACAAAACTATGACGACAGGTGTGGCTGCAGCACTAAAATGCAGCAAAAATGTACATACCTGGTGCACATTATTTATGTCAGAAAACTGCAAAAAATATCAATCAAAATAAAAACATTAATTGCTGACATGTTTGAAGAGAAAATTAAAGCCAATTCTGATCATGGACTCAAATGGGCAGCCATTGTGCTCAAATCATAAAAAGCTATACAAATAAAGAAAAATTGAGTGAAATATTACAATGAGTTAGAAAATATGTTGCAAAATACATGTTTATGTTTAAATATTTTATATTAGGAGTTGTTTCATGTAATTAAATGTAGTTTGAACTGGGCAAATACATATACTACCTATCTCTCTTTCTGTCCTGATGGAGTGTTTGTTTTCAGTTAAATTTTCACTCTTCTGTCCCTCTGGACTCTGGAATTGCACCAGAGCTTGGTTGCCATAGCAGCAGTCCCATATTGCTGGACCATACACTCCTGGGATTTGAAGTCCCCAGTTCCCCCATCTTCCACATCTACTCCTGTTCGCTCCATCTCTCTCTTCCATCCCATATATCTCACAAGTGAAACCTCTGTGTACCTCAGTGAAGCACAAACACAATTACACACACCCATACAAAATCACACCTCAAAACACAGTGTTGCACACAATTGTTAGAGACCATTTCAAAATGAATATGATATGCTGTAGATATGCATGCCTGCCTCCTCTCTCTCTCTCTCTCTCTCTCTCTCTCTCTCTCTCTCTTTCTGCTGTCTGCCACAGACTTACAGACTTTCCCCATGGGACTTTCAGGCATTGCATTATGGGATATTGTTGTCCCCTGGGCCTGCATTGCTGTTTTGAGCCTATTTTTTCATACCTAGTTCAGTCACATCTCAGTGTTGGACTTTTGGCAGATATTGCCATTGCTTATGAAATTTCCCCCTCTTTGTCATCAAGTCAAATTTTTTATGATAAATTCATGAATTGCAGTATCAAACGAATACTGTGCTACCACCACTGACAAGCTTTTATTTAACTTTTTTATTGACTAAAAAAACAGATGTTTTAAAGTCTGCCTTTGTCTTCTGTTCCCCATAGATTTTTCTTGAAGTTTTTTCTCAAGTGTAACCAAAATTGTCTGAAGACAGCAGGGAATCCAAGAGATATGAGAAGATTCCAGGTACAAAAAATTAAGTCTTTGCCTACATAAACACAGGTAGAGTAGTTCCACACATGTCTTGTTTTTTCATTCCCTGAATTTATCATACATAACATAAACGATGTAAAATAAAAATATGTTAAACTCAGCAAATAAGTAGAATATGTAAACTAAAGCTTGCAAAAAAAATAAATAAACAAAAAAACCCTTATTTAAATTTATCCCCTATAGAGAATGTGTTAACTTGTTAGAACTACATGTAAATGACCCAGGAGTTCAAACCTTTGCATACAACTGTGCACTCACTGGCCACTTTATCAGACATGCCTTCATTATTGATACACATTATTGACGGTAACATAGTATAGTCAATTGAATAGCTTTTTCCGTAACTAATTAGTGTCAGTCATCCTCTAGTCCTTCAATCTTTGGGTCAGGTTCTGACCATAGGACTACTGATTGAATGTATGCTGTGGGTGGGCTATTCTCAACTCAACTTAATGCACTCCACTAGATAGAAGGTGGTTGATAAACTGAGCTGCAACAGATATATGTAAGTGTAAACCTACAAAAGGCACCTGCATGGTAGAGATACCTGATAAAATAATAAATGACTGTAGGTACAAAGTAGTGTACCTAATAAACTGCCAAATCAGCACTATAACCAATACATTTTAGGCTTTGTGGACAAGAATTTAAGTACTGTATGTCTGATCAAAGCAAGAATTAAAGAATGAAAGAAAAAGGAAGGGGGAGTTGAAAACAGACTGGTATCTGCAGAGATTGCAGGAAATCAGCCGAGGTGTTTCAGGAAATTGTCAAATTTTGAGTGATTGGCTCCAGATGGGGAGGTCAGGTTCTGTGACCCAGGAAGTGCTCACTAGGGACCCTCCCCTCTCACTTTCTCCCACCCATCTTTCACTACAGGAGCCCCCCCACCCCCCACCCCCCAACATCTGACATCTGACATCTCTTCCTTTTGCCCCAACTGCTTTTTTTCCTTCTTCTCCCCTTCCTCCATGTTTATTTTAAATCTATCTCTCTGACACATGCTGAGAAATTACTTCCATGTAGCTCCCATACCTCTAATCATCCATGCACAGGAGCCTGTTATTGAGAATTTTTAGTTTTTTATTCAGCAACTGTACAGTACACTACTACTTTGCCACCTATTAGCAGCTAACTGTGCCAAACATCTGCCCAGTATCCCCCTGCTCTAGCTTATTTTGACCATTTCATAAAGATCATTTTTTTGTAAATTATATGGGTGAGTGTGATGTGTGAACATTTTAAAGATATAAAGAAAATTGCACACAATATAATAGGATCTTAAAGAGCCCTTCCAACTTTAAACTTTAAAAAGGTTTATCATACACCTCTCATTTACAAAAATATTAAAGGTTCCTAATGGTTCTCTAGGGAACCAAAAAAGTCTCTTCACACAAAAGAACCTTTTCTAACACATTACATTTAAAAAAGGAAGTTTCTTGTCTGAAATACTGGTTTACAATACTAGGTAAAACTCAATCCAAACAATCTACAAGTACTGAAATTCTTTTAGCTCTGAATAACGGTAGGGGTTGTTTAAGGTTAGTCAAGACAACTAAGAAATCGTCAAATACCATCATGCCATGATATATTTGAACAATAGTACAGTATTGAATTTTATCAATTCTGCCAGCACAGGATATATATCACATCTTATGTGTGAGATAATTCTTCTCTTGCCCACTTTTCTATCTACACTCCTTCTGCACCTAAAATTCAGTATTTACACACAGATGCAAGCACACTACACACAAAAGACTAATAAACATATTCTTTTGTATACAATCCAATGTAATCCTAGCAGGGTCCAGAATGCCTTTACACATGAATCATGTATGATGGATTGAAATTTATTAGCACTGTGCACAGAGGTTTGAAAAGAGAGCTTGTGACTGAAGGGTTTCCAGTTCAGTCCCTGGCAGGGAAAGGGAAAATGTGAGAACTTCCTGGGGCCATTTAAATGGAAAATATAAGATGCATCCAACTAGCACTGCCTCCTGAAACCATTAAAATCACCCCTGCCGACTACCTTTTGTTTCCCCCCCCACACAGGTTGTCCTCTCGAGCACCGTTAGCGTAGATGGTCATGTTCTTGCTGTGTCCGATAACATGTTTGTCCACAACAACTCCAAGCATGGCCGACGAGCCCGTAGACTGGAGCCTGGGGATACACTTGAGAACCCCATGGAATATGGTGAGATCAACAATAACTATAAAACTTTTTGCTCCTGAAAGAAAATGAAACACCAAGACTGACAAGTTTAGAATAAGATTTTAAATGTTGAAATTAAAATTTTGTAATATAAGGTAATTAGTTTCAAATAAACTGTAAATGTTCATAATATTCTAGTTCTTCCCAGGTTTAAAAAAATAATAAAAAGGGAGAAATCTGCATATTAAAAAATACATTTTAGGTGTGTCCTGCATGCTGAATGTAGATCATTCTAGAATAACAAAGAAAGCTAGATAACACCAAAATTAATTTATAATATCAAAATTTATTTATAATAATATAAATGCTCAAACTGCCTTATATAACAGTAGTGATTAAAGCCATATAACTGAAATTAAAAATACTTTAAATTTAAAACTTTAAAGTGAATTTGGACTTCAGGACAGTAGTGTCCATCAGAAACAACTGACAACCTTACTTTTCTTTATACATTTATTGAACTGTGTATATTTTCTGTCAGTATATTAGACCCCAGATTTGTAAGGACAGTGCAATAAGATTTATAAGATTGACTTGGCTAATATTATTGGGTTGCAATGCGTATGCAATTAAACAGCTGGTATTTCTCTATGTTCCTGTGTAAACAGCCACCCCATGTATCAAAGCCATCAGTCCAAGTGAAGGCTGGACCACAGGAGGTGCCATGGTGATCATTATTGGGGAGAATTTCTTTGATGGTCTACAAGTCGTGTTTGGGAGCATGTTGGTGTGGAGTGAGGTTAGAAATGTTAGAAAAATTTCAGCACTTTAATAATTAGAGATGGCAATGATACTGGTGAAATTAGAAAGAAATTCTGGATTGTATATCAGAAAGACTAAATTGAATCTAATCCTGCAATAAATCTAGCATAAAATAGCACACACTCACACTGTTGTAGCAAAGTATTTGCGTAGTATAAGCATGATACATTTACTTTTAGAAGCTCATCTTAAGCAAAGTGCTCCACTTAAAAATTTTAAACCTATACAAGTATACAAAAATATCGTACTGATATTGATCGACACTCAAGGTTTCAATATTGGTTTGTATCTGTAATAATTATTCAGCTGCTATTTTAATCCATGTCAAAACTTTTTATTGTATTTACCATATGTATACGTTTTTATTGTATCATAATATTTATATATATCTTTCTGTTTATCCTAAATGTACCATTGTTATAACTAAGTGCGTTTTTTATTTATTTTGAAATGGTATGTACATCTTTTATTTAACAGCTAATCACTCCCCATGCTATCCGGGTTCAGACACCTCCAAGACACATTCCAGGGGTTGTAGAAGTCACACTTTCCTACAAATCAAAACAGTTCTGCAAAGGAGCACCAGGGCGCTTCATTTACACAGGTAAATGATTTATAAAAATGCTCTTTAGTAACTTCAACTAACATAAATCTTGGGCCATGTATGTTATGTCAACATGCACTTTCAATTTATCCCTCAGCACTGAATGAGCCAACCATAGACTATGGCTTCCAGAGACTTCAGAAGGTGATACCCAGACACCCTGGAGACCCTGAAAAACTAGCCAAGGTCAAAGACTTCTTCTGTACTTCTAGGTCCTCTAAGGATGCACCTGTACATGTGCAGATTTTAATTTTCTATCTCTGTGTGTTTAGGAGATGTTACTGAAAAGAGCAGCAGATTTAGTTGAGGCAGTCTATGGAAACACCCACAGTAACCAGGTATTACAGACCACTACACCTAGAAAGGACGTTCTTAATGATAATCATAAAAAAAGCTCCTTCAATATGTAGCTTAAAGGACCTTAACTTTGTTTACCCCAAAAAGAGCCTTTCAGTATGTAGCTTAAGGGATAATCCTTACTTGAGACAGCTCTTCGGTATGTAGCCTTTAAATAAAAAAAAAGATCCCTTCAGTATGCAGGAAAATACATTGCTTACCTACGTGTTCTTCCTTTATAACAAAGAAATAGTTTTGCATAAAATCTCATTTGCCACTAATGATTAAGCCAAATTAATCACACAATCATCTGAAACAACATTCTCTTTTTTAAATTTTATATACTTTATTAATCCCTCAAGGGGAAATTAGTCTCTGCATTTTACACATCTGGAGCAGCGAATCAGACACATGCTCACAGTGTCTGGGGAGCACTTGAGGGTTAGGCACCTTGCTCAAGGCCACCTCTGTCATGAATTTAGAGGAAGGAAATGTGCTGTTCATTCACTTTTCCACATTTTCCTGCAGGTTCAGGGAATTGAACCCACGACCCTTTCGTCACAAACCTGCTTCTCTGACCTTTAGGCCACGCCTGCCCTAAATAGACTTGCTTATGTGTTTTCTGAAACTGTGTGACATAATGTTATTTAAATAAAATAATGTTAAATACATAAAAATGATAATAGTAGCAAATATATTTGAGGTTACATAACAATTCTATGCGGTAGCTAGCCTTATAATGATTAATTAACTGCAGTATTAATCTTTTGTGAACCGTTTGTCCATTACTGAACTAATCTTTGACCACCAATGAAAACATTCTGCATTTGGGGGTATACTATGTACAACTGAACTTCCTTCTTCTCTTGAATGTAGGACATGTTGCTGAAAAGGGCAGCAGACATTGCTGAAGCGCTGTATAGTGTGCCACGACCCCACAGTCAGCTGCAAGCTCTGCCCAGCTCCCCTGTGCATGGCAGTGTCATGGGACTAAGCTCCTACCCCTCCCAGCTGGGGGTCAGCATTGGAGACCCTGGGCAAAGCAGTAGTCAAGGTGAGCGGAGCCTTCGGGAGTGTGGATGATTCTACAATTAAAAATAATCCATACAAAATTATCAAAGGGCTTCACAGATTAAATGTAATATTTTATTAAACTATGTACATTGCAGATTAAAGAAACAAATAATATTTTGTACATACCTCAGATGTAGTCAGTTAGCAAAGCCATGCTAAATACTGATTACCTTATCACTTTTGTGTATTTTGAGTCTTGCCTTATAGCATTCAGATTTCTGTTTACACATGCATGCACCTATTTACAACTGCTTTCTTTCTCCTTCTCCTAAGGTTACATGCGTAGTTCAAGTTTGTCTCCACGTGGCTACCCATCTGCCTCCACCCCTCAACAGTCAAGCTATGGGTCTGGAGGAGGCATGAGTGGAGGATATGGAGCTGTGCCTATGAGTAGTCTGGGTGTACCAAGCTCACCTGGCTTTAGCAGTGCCTCTCCAAACAGCTCTCCCTATGGTAGTGAGTGTCCTTTTGCTTATGTTAATGACTTTCCAAAAATTGCTAACAGGGGCAACAGAACAGCAATCTGTTTAGTACGCTAATCAATACAAGTTACCCCTGTTAATTAATTGTTTTCTAACAAGTTTTTTAAGCTTTCATCTAATAACTTTCAATTAATATAATTTCCAGTTGTAGCAATTATGCTAACTCGCTCTTAAACACATTTATTATTTACATTCATGTCACTACTATTTGTTATACCATTTACATATTTATTGCTTATTGTTTATTTATTGTTTATTGTTTACTCTGTCTTTTGAGTTTACAGGTGTGGCAGGGTTTGTTATGGTGTATAACTTAGCTAGTAGTATCTTAGTAGAATGACAGCTGTTGATGGGTTTAGCTTTACAGATAGAAGAATAGGCATGGACTACAAAACATTGTTGTTTGTCGCTCTGGATAAGAGCATCTGCTTAATGCTGTAAATGTAAATGTAAATGTAAATTTACATAATAGCCTTCTTATAACTTTCTTTTGTTATTATATACGCAATACCTTAACAATGCCAGTATTCATGTTAACTGGCTCTTAATAACTTTTATTTTACTCACATTACTAGGTTAACTGTTCTTTTAATAATATATTTTGTCCCCTCTTGCACATTGTTTGATAAGTGTTTGTCTCATTAAGAATATTCTGCAGTGTTTCAACAAATGTTTCATTTTGCCATTGTCTTTTTTCAGTTATGCCATCCAGTCCAACTATACCAGGCTCCACCACATCTTCTTCTCTCTTGCCCTTCTCATCGTTTCCTTCCACGGCCAAACAGAAGAGTGCTTTTGCTCCTGTCCTGAGACCACAAGGCTCACCTTCTCCTGCTTGTCCAACCTCAGGAGGCAATGGATTCAGAGGTAACAAGATTTACTCTTGCATCTTCTAAAGCCATTACCTGTAATAGACTGTACTTACTGCACATAAAAGAGCTAAATATTACTTTCCTTCCCCTTCTCCAGCAATGGCAGGTCTTGTAGTCCCACCAATGTAGAAGATGAGTCCTCAACAATAAAGATCTTACAAGCAGATATATTTAGAAAATATGCTGAGATTGATGGTGTCTTTCATCCTAATGAAACTACTACAAGTGCAAAAGGAATTCGGGAGAATGACTGATGATGGAAAGCAGTGAGATCTGTCTTCTGCTACAGACAAAAAGGAAAATGTTATGAGGTTAATATGTGAATATGAGAAGCGGACAAAGATGGGTTACTGTGATTTCACCTTACATTTCCTTCTATGCTATGTAACTTATCCTTAGCCCAGAGAGGCTTCATGAGCCCCTTTGTCATTCAAGTTTTTATATACTTCAGCAAATTTATATACTCAATAGACTCTCATAACATTAAAGGAAGCAGGGTGCTAGCAAATCACAGAGAGGACTGTCCAAAGCTTTTTAAGGTTTTTGCCAGAAACCTTGATCACAAAGATGTTTTACAATATACTGAACATTACATTTATAGACATGGAAAACTTAACCTTTGTACTTCCCTGGGTTGTGAACTGATGACCTCATATATTGACTTATTTAATGAAAAATGCTATATAAGTTATTATTTTTAGGTTAAGTAATAATATAAACAACCTTTTTGATCCTATTTGTACTTGCTATGAACCTTTACTTTGTTGTCTTTATTGTTATGTTACAGTTGTATAATGAATGTTGTTAGTGTGCCATTTTTATCCCAAATGTTACCTGGATTTAGAGTTCTTTTTGGGCCCCAAAAATGTAGTATTTTATTACAATGTGGCATTATATACTGGTTTGAGGCATCTTTAAGAGCCTATAAAACCACTTCCTATTGTTTAACTATTTGAATACTATTTATGAGTCTTATTTTCAGAGTAAACATGTAAGCTCTTAGTGTAGTACATACATTAGGCACTACTGTTTTTAAATCTGCAGGCAACATTTTCCTAATCAGAAATTCTTGTTAAAAATGTTGTGTAATTTATTTGAACATGACTACATTTTCATTAGTAGTGCTTAGATTATTTGAGGTTTCCCACTGTTACATTCTGCAACCACTCTGTAACTATGCAGTACATGATTGGGGTTATTATTGGTTTATGATGGACTCCTTTATCTCCATGCTTAGAAATTTTAACAAGGCAAATAAAAATGGCAACCTCTATCAACATGTGTTTGCTTACAGTAAAACATTAAAGTTAATTTTTTATGACTGTTTCTTTAAGCTGAGTAAATGTTTTGACCTATGTGACCCGGGAAATAACACACAAGACCACAAAATCTATATTGGAGTTATTTATTCCATATACCTATTTTATTGTAGATATTTTGCTATAAAATCAGAGTATTTTCAATAAAGAAAATAAAACCTACACATTCAGTTGGGTTCACACAGAAAATTCCATGAACTCGATCAAAGTGAGTAAAATCACAAAGCTCAAATATCCCATATGCAGTCAAACAGAAGAATGGTGCTACAGTAAAATACATTTATTCATTACATTTACATTTATTCATTTGGCTGATGCTTTTATCCAAAGCGACTTCCAGGACAGAGGAAACAATCAAGCGT
>JBBPDA010000041.1:912421-924945 GCA_037974385.1 Arnoldichthys spilopterus
CTCTTTATCCCTAGCTTGTTTCCTCACCTATGTCCCCAAGGTAAATGAACCAGTTCTGTCCCTGTAAATCTACTGTGTCCATTTATAGGAGTGGGACTCCAGATGGTCCTGGTGATAACTCAGCACCTCACACTGCTTTTGATCAATGCTAAGCGCACAGTTACGTCAAACACACTGCTGCCTCACAGAGGGGAATCCTGCTGGACCCGGAGAGAAGATGCAACTTCAAAAATATGTGTTTCATTTTCTATGTGTGTGTATGTGTGTTTGTGAAAGCCTTTGTCTTGACTTGTATGATCTCTATCACTGTATTATTTTGTGTTGATAAGTCTAATAATCAAACAGTGATTTTTTTATTGTAAATTAACATATTGTTACTATGGCTGGATTGTAGTGTTTCAATTATTACTAGCTGTAGCATAGTGGAATGGTACAAGCCTGTGCCCCATACCCTTGTGGTATGGCATGCTGGTAGAAGGCTGGCAGCTCAGGCTAAAGAAGCAACAGCTGGCCCAACAAGAGCTGTCATTTGCCATTCTCTCTTCCTTAAAGTTGCACATGCGCATGAACAAACACAAACACACACACAATGTTCTTTATATTTAATATCATATCAGTAGAAAACATTCCTCAGTCAAAGGTACAAAGAGTGTCTATACAAACTCTGATAAGTTCCAGTGTTACCAGAGTTTGAGTTGAACCATATCATCAGCCAGCCCACCATGATTTTATACAAAGGCTAAATGTGACATGACCCATCATGGTATGCCATCTCAAGGTGGGGAATAGAGCTGATAATGATCATACATGACATATTTTCCATCTTTACAAGATGACCATCCAAAAGCAAGACCACAAGATGGCCACAACTACCTGAGTCTTGCCAGTTATATAGTGCATCAACTATTACACTCAGAAATCTGTGACATTATTAGACTGCTAACTGATGAGCACCAAGTGAACAACACATATGTGCAGCAGTGGACCAATGACATCACAAATACAATTGGCTTCGAAATTTATGACATTTATGCCTATTTTGAAACAAAAATGAAAGTTTCACAATTTGTACAATTAGTATGCTACTAACTAGATTTGCCTTATCTACCATGTTCATGTGGTAACAGACAGTAGTAAAATGTGATCAACTTGGCCATCAGGCCTTTAATATTAAAACACTGACAAAAATGGAAAAGAAACACACCTCTTTGATAAGGTTAATTTTTGCTAACATTCCTATTAGATTCTAGTAGTATGTTAGTGCTAAGCTTGGGAAAATTAGGTAAATGAGTCATTAAAAAAAACCCATCATATTCTCTTTAGATTAGCACCTGCAACTACATTATTTTTTCATTATAGATATATTCATTATGCTGATTTTATTCATAATTTTCTCTTTTGTGTGTTGTGTGTAAACTACTGTAAAATTACTGTATCAAAACTTGCCTGACAAGTAGCTTGGTCTGACTAACACTGTACCCTTAGCTACCATATACACAACATTTAGAAACACAATAACAGATTTCATTTATCTGGTCAAGCCTGCTTGGCTTTGGTGTGATGTTACTATCGATAAACAGCCATATATATGTAATATATGTCTGGTTTACATACAAAAATTGAACACTTAATACTATTGTTAAAACTTTAACAAAATATGTTAAATGAACTGAATTGTAATGTAATTTATATAACACAGATGCAAAGTCAGCAGTTATAAGATGTTTGCTGGAAATAACCAGACATGAAAAGTAAAAGTAAAAGTGTCTATTTTTGTCTTTGTGAACTTTGTGAACTCAAGCGCCACAAAATGTGACCTCTGCATTTAACCTATCACACATGCACACATAGAGCAATGAGCACCTACTTACAGCGACTGGGGAGCAGTAGTGGGACAGCACCTAACCTCAGTGGTGCCCTGGTCGGGACATGCTGTTAAGGGAATATACATCATGTTTTATTATGCAAGTAATGGAGTGGTAATGCTGCTGCATAATTCATAGTTGGTGATGTGTCTAGGACTTACCCAATGTGACATTTTTTCTTACAACATTGGTCCTGTTGATTGAGAATAAAATTGACAATTTTCTTCCGGTTTTAGAGAACATACTGACTAGTTAGAGACATGCATAGCAACTCAAAACAAAGGAACGTGAGACTTGTTTACCACTTGTATTTACAACTTTGTCAGCCTTTTGACTGTATTGTGGCATAAGCAGAAACTCATGAGTTTACAAGAACCATCCAAGTGCAGCCTTAAATTCCAACATTGAATGAATCAGCTGCAAATGTCTGTGCCTAGTTAACAATATCAAGCTTTTGCTTCCCTGCACAACATGATAACAATGAGACTTTCAGAGCAAGACCTAGGCTTTTATCTTCTAAATGTTTGCTGTGGCATTAATTAATTTAGCAAATGCAAAAGCATCCACAGTTTATTTATTAATGTGTGCATTACGGTCTCTGGCTTGCAAAACAAAAATCTCATTGTCTAAAAATAGAGACATTTCACAAAATGTAATAAAAATAACATGTAATTTATTAATTCTCTTGAATTCAAATGAAAGAAGTACAAAGTAGATGCTGTTCCCACTGACCAACTTAAATGTATTTTGTAAATATGATGTCACGATCGGAAGTAAGGCAGGAAACCAGTGCGGTTAACAAAGAGTCTTTATTTTCAATTGAAGCCAACAAACACAAACCCGGCGCTCCGGCGTTTGGTAGGAGTAAGTCCCAGAAGCAGCTCGGGGGTGACTGCGTTCACTAGAGCTGCGCTTCGCTCAGTTCATGCAAAGTTCGATACCGTATCCTAGAGCTTAACTAAATGCCTGCATTGACTACTTGTCGCTGCTCAATAAATACTGTAACTCTAATCTGTTCAACGCCAACGGGTGCTGTCTACGAAATACTGAACCCACTATCATCACCTGTCGATGGCACACAAGTATCGCCAGGTGATGAGGGGTGTAACTAGCAGCACCTGGTTTGAGTTGGCCATGTCAGTACTCGGGAGAGGGGACTGGCACCGACCGCTGGGTGGCGGTAGTCCCCCTTCACCTGTAGGGGGTCTTACCTGTTACTTTACATCACCCCCCTCCTGACGGATGACCCCCAATGTCTTACGGGGCCTGCCCCTTCCTTGGGGTTTAGGCCTCTCCGGGCGTCGACTGTGGAAGTGTTCCGTCAGGGAGGGGTCCAGAATGTTGGCGGCCGGAATCCACCTCCGTTCCTCTGGGCCAAAACTCTCCTAGTCGACCAAGTACTGAACCTTCCCAGCCCGTCTTTGACTGTCCAGGATGGATCGGACCACATACGCGGGCCCATCCTCCAGGTCCAGCATGGGCGGGGGGTCCTCGACTGGAGCAGTGTCTGCCAGCTGTCCCCTCACCATCGGCCTCAGCAGGAAGACATGGAACACAGGGGAAACACGGTAAGTACAGGGCAGCAGCAATTTGTACGTTACAGGGTTGATTCCATGGAAGACCTTAAACGACCCCACAAACCTGGGGCTCAGCTTCTTACACGGGAGTTTAAGTTTAAGGTCCTTCGTAGAAAGCCACACACGGTCACCGGGCTCATACCTGGGTTTCTCAGCTCTCCTCCGATCTGCAAACTGTTTGTCTCCTCACCGCCTCCTCCAGTGAAGCAGGGGCGCCCTCCCACACCTCCTCTGCATGCCGGAACCACCTGTCCACCTCCGAAATGTTGGTGGGGGTGTTGTTCCATGGGAATAGAGGAGGCTGTTAGCCCAGCACGCACTGGAAGGGGGTGAGGCGAGTAGATACGTTCTGGAGGGAGTTTTGGGCATTTTCAGCCCAGGGGAGAAATCTGGCCCCGTGAGTTTGCTGGTTATGGCAGAAATTTCTTAGGAATCTGCCCAACTCCTGGTTTATCCTCTCCATCTGGCCGTTGGACTGGGGGTGGTAGCCCGATGTCAGGATAACCTTCACCCCCAGCTTGCCCATGAATGCCCTCCAGACCTGGGAGGTAAACTGGGGCCCCCGGTCAGACACTCTTCACAGTCTTCTGGCAACCCTGTGACCCTGAACACATTATTAAATAGCTGCTCTGCCAGCTCAAAGGTGGAGGGCAGCTTCGTTGCTGGTAGCAGTCGACAAATCTTGGAGAATCTGTCGACCACCACCACCACACAAGTGTACCCCTGTGACCTTGGGAGGTCTACCAGAAAGTCTATGGCCAAGTGAGACCACTGCCTCTGAGGGATCTCCAAGGGCATCAATTTACCCACAGGCAGCTGCCTGGGAGATTTCATGGTGGCACATATGGAGCAGGACTTCACCACCTGCTCTGTGGTGGCCCTCATTTTCGGCCACCAGAACCTCTCAGACAGCAACCTATGTGTCCCAGGGTGCCCCATGGCCTTACTGGTGTGTACCCACCTGACCAGCTTGACTCTCATGCGTTCGGGAACAAAGGTCTTGTGGGCGGGACAACCAGGGGGTGTGCCCTTCCCCCCGGTTCTCTCTCTCTATCTCTTCCTTAAACTCCCATCTAATGGGAGTGGCAAGGACGGCCTTTGGCAGGATGGTGGTAGGTTCTTCCTCCTCTCCTCTCTCACTAATTGTCGGGAGAGGGCATCTGCCTTGCCGTTTGCCTTGCCGGGTCTATATGATAGAGAGAAGTTGAACCGGGTGAAGAATAACGCCCACCTGGCCTGGCGTGGGTTGAGTCAAGTCAAGTCAAGTTTATTTGTATAGCGCTTTTTACAACTGACATTGTCACAAAGCAGCTTTACAGAAACCGGGTCCGAGCCCCCAAAAAGGGGTTGAGGCGCTTGGCGGCACGGAGGTACTCCAGGTTCTTGTGGTCCGTGAGAACCAAGAAGGGGAACCTGGCCGCCACTCCTCAAACGCCAGCTTCATCGCCAACAATTCTCTGTCCCCGACGTGGACTCAAATTCCTGGAAAAGAAAGCACAGGGATGCAACTTGTTACTGGCAATGTCTTTCTGCGACAAAACTGCCCCTACCCCGTGACTCGATGCGTCCACCTCCAGGACGAAAGGTCTCTTTGGGTCGGGGTGCCTGAGGATCGGGCCTGGGTAAACCTTTCCTTCAGGTCCCAAAAGGCTCGCTCAGCCTCCTCGTTCCACCCCAGCAGCTTGTTGCTCATTGCCTGTTTCTTGAGGAGAGAGGTTAGCGGCACAGCAACTGCACTAAATCCCCTTATAAATCACCGGTAAAAGTCCACAAACCCCAAAAACTTCTGCAACTTTTTTACCATGGTAGGCCGGGGCCAATTTAGTACTGCGCTTACTTTCTCTCCATCCATCCTCACCCCCTCCGGGCTGATGATATACCCCAAGAACGGAACCATGGATGCGTGAAATTCGCACTTCTCGCCTTGACGTACAGCTGGTTCTCCAATAACCGGTTTACATGCTTTATGTGTTCAGCACGGGTTTTTGAGAAAATAAAGATGTCATTGATATACATGATAACTGTTTTTCCAAACATGTCTCTAAATACCTCATTAATAACGGATTGGAGAACTGCCGGCGCCAACAAGAGACCATACGGTACCACCAGGTATTCGTAATGGCCATTGGTCATGGAGAAGGCGGTCTTCCACTCATATCCCTCTTTAACGGGCACCAAATAATATGTGGATCTAAGGTCTAAAGATGGTTGCCCCTCACACCTGCTCCAACGTCGCAGGCACCAAGGGCAACGGATAGTCAAAGGGCGTTTTTACCTCGTTCAGGCCCCTGTAATCGATACAGGGTCTTAACCCCCCGTCCTTCTTTTGAACGAAGAAGAAACCAGCTGACGCAGGAGGAGTGTCGAATGTAGCCAATATCAGGGGCTTCCTTAATAAACGCTCCATGGCCTCCGTCTCAGCTCTCAAAAGGGGGTTAGTTGGCCGGCGAGGCAGCATGCAGCCTGGTTTCAAATTAATCACGCAATCCCAATCTCTGTGTGGTGGTAGATGGATGGCCTTTTTCTTACTGAATACCTCGATTAGATCTTGGTATTCAGCAGGAATCTTTGTTCTCATGACCGTCTCCGCCCCTTCAACGCTGGTGGCGGCGCATGGCAGGGAAATGCAGTGCTTACAGCAGTATGGTGACCACTCAATGATCTCAGGGCGGGACCACAAGATGTGCGGGTTATGTGTCTTTAACCACGGTAACCCCAACACTATCTCAGCCTCCGCCGCTGAGATGACCATTCAGCATCAACTCAGCATTTCCCTGTGCGGGCGGTCAGCTTCGTGCACTTACTTAGCTTGTTCTGACCGATTGGCCTCCCATCTAGTGCCAACACAAATACGGGATGCTCAAAGTAAACAAATTCGAGGCCCAACTCCCTTGCGAGTTGTTCCTCAATCAAATTTGCTGCGGCTCCGGAGTCTACCAATGCTGAAAGGACAAAGGAAGATTGGTGAGTGCTAAACCGAACCGGGACCATGAGAGGCTTAGCCAATTGCAAAGGTTCTGCACTTACCTCTCTCCTTGTTTCCCTGATCTCGCGTGGTTTGGAGGGGCATACGCTTGCTTGGTGTCTGACCCCTCAACAGCAGCCGCAGTGCTGGACTCGCTGCTGCAGCAGCGGGAGGGGCTTGCCGGGCTGGCAGCTGCACCAACGCTTGTGAGATTTCCTCCAGGCTGGCCCGGATAGCCTGGATTGCTTGTTGGTGCTCGCTGAGCAATCTCCCTTGGTCCACAACGGCACGGACCAGGTCTGGGGGGGTTGTGGCATTGCTTTGTCCCGCGGTTTCCATCTTTGGCAGAAGATTCTGTCACGATCGGAGGTAAGGCAGGAAACCAGTACGGTTAACAAAGAGTCTTTATTTTCAATTGAAGCCAACAAACACAAACCTGGCGCTCGGTAGGACAAGGTCCCAGAAGCAGCTCCGGGGTGACTGCCTTCACTGGAGCTGCGCTCCGCTCAGTTCGTGCAAAGTTTGATACTGTATCCTAGGGTTTGGCACTTAACTAAACGCCTGCATTGACTACTTGTTGCTGCTCAATAAATACTGTAACTCTAATCTGTTCAACGCCAACGGGTGCTGTCTATGAAATACTGAACCCACTATCGTCGCCTGTCAATGACACACAATGAGAATCCTCCGTGCCTTCCCTGTGTCCCAGCCCTGCCTATATTGCCAGGTGATGAGGGGTGTAACTAGCAGCACCTGGTTTGAGTTAGTACTCGGGAGATGGGGACCAGTGCCGACCGCTGGGTGGCGGTAGTCCCCCTTCACCTGTAGGTGGTCCTACCTGTTCCCTTACATATAAACTAATTTTAAATTTCATGCTTGCAAAACAATCAAAAAAGTTTAGACAGAGGCATGTTTACCACTCTGATACACATTTCCTTTTAGTTACACTTTATAATAATTTAGGAACAGAGGATACAAATAACTGGTATAATATTAACAATTGATCATTATTAACAATATTGATCATTATTTTTGATTCAATATTTCAGTTGCTTACCAGTCCATGGTCATACCTTTCACTGATAACAGTCTAGATGGTACTTTTCATTACTAAAAAAATTATGAATGTAATGATTGGTGAGTCTTGGACACAAATGCAGATCACTCAGGATGTTTATTGAGCGAAAAGACAGCAGGGAGAATCCAAACGCATAGTCAGTGTCAGGCAAAAAGGTAAAAAACCGGTAAACAAAAATGTCAAAGGCTGAGGCTGAGAAAACACGAGTAAACAGGCGAAGGGTCAAAAAAACACAGGCAATCAGGAATATCAAAGGCTAAGGCTAAGAGTAATGGAACAACATGGCTGAGAGTCAAAACATGAGATTCTAAGAATAACTAGGAGTAACGCTCGGAGTACCATGAGAAGTGAGTAGTCTTCGCAACCTCTTATTTTCCAGTTGATGTTAAGTAGCCTCCGGTGATTGGCCCCAACAAGCATCAGCTGGCTTGGGGCTGAACCGTAAGGCTAGAACTCAGGTGACAACAACCTGCGGTAACCACTAGATGGAGGCAGTTCTCCCACTGACCATCACAATGAAATTGATGACCGATCAATGCAAAATTGTCTTGCAGGTACTGCCCATTTTAAGTCTCTACATTTTAAAGGGGGTTAAATTTGGGATTTCACTTGGCCTTTGCATAACCCTTCACTTCTTCTTTCTATTTTTTGGTGGATCAGCTAGTGTGCTTACTATCTATATGTTTCTGAAAGGCCCACCTCTGGTTCAATCTAAGTTTTTGGTCAGATGGTCTCTCATAATTTATTTCTATTATCTATATGATTAACTTATTTTTTCATATGGCTGTGTTGGTTTATGTGGCTGTATTTTTCACAGTAGCTTTACTTTCTTATGCAGTGCCTCCTGAGGGCTTGAAGGTCATGAACATTTAGCAGCGGTTTCTAGCCTTGCCCTACACAGACTCTGATTTCTCTAGATACCCTAAATCTCAGTACCATGTACTGTAGATGGTGAAGAAGGTTGCAGATTTGAATGAAACACATTTAGCTTAAAATGAAGTGAACAATCAGGCCAGAAATATGATCAATTACTTTAGAAACTTGTCTGTAGTACATTGTAATGGGGTTTTCTATTCTATCCTTCATGTTTGTGTGAGAGAATGCACTGATTTGCTTTTGTATGATTGTGTTTCCAGACTGGCTTGGAAACTGCAGACTCAGAGTTTTCTACCAGCAGAAGTAATTTATACTGTGTGTCACAGCTACTTCCATCAAAGGGATCTCTCTCTTTTCTTATTCTCTCTCTCTCTGACTCTGCCATGTCTTTACTATCATTCATTTTCAAACTCTTAAATTAAAAAGAAATTAACAAAACATACTGTAACAACCTAGAGTTACATAATACATTTAAAAGTTGTATTAGAAAGCTAATTAATTGGAAAACAATGTATGGAATATGCATATATAACAACATTAAACAATTTCTTGATGTTACTTGTATTCAAATTGTTTGAACATGTGTAAATGGGTAATATTTATTATTAATAGACTATTATGATGAGTTTGTTAAGAGCTGCTTTCCAAAGTGCAAAAAAATGCCTTGGAGTACTCGACAAATCTAGTGGCCATGGTTTGTTAAAATTGTTGCATTGACCACATTTTTGCCTATCAAATGCTTTAGGCCTGGTCCATTAAACGCAGCTAAAATAATATAACTGCTAATACAGTTGAGGCATTAATTTAAAATTTGTTTTAAAGAATGCTGTTGAAACATGAAATGTTAAATGGACATAATTTGTTTAATCAGAACACATTTACTCACCACATCCTCGATTTGGGTTTCTGGTGAGAGTACGCTGTGCACGTTGGCTGCCGTTTGTTTGTTATTGTTTGTTTTGTTTTTCTCTCTATGTACATTTTTTCCTGCCCCAGGACCTAGGAGTTTTTTTAGTTTTTGCAGCTGGACTGTGCTACTCTTCACTGGGCTCAGCTCATCTACTGTATGTTGGTACCTCAAGCTCACTTGCTTTTACCCCTACAAGCCATCTTCCCCGTATCCTACTCTCTGACTGCAATTCGGTGAGTGAGTAACTACCCTCCAATTGTTTTGTGGTTAACCAGCTAAGTTAGATCGCTTTTTCAGTTCTCCGCTTCTAAAATCGAGCATGGTTCACAGTGAACCGGTGTTGGCTAGCGTATTTAGGTTTTGCTAACGTGGTGCTAGGTGGGTATTTCATTATAGTTATGCTTGCTGCTCTGCTGCCCATTATCTTGTCCTCTGCCCTTACTCACTTCTGGTTCTGGCCTGGAGCTTCGCTGCTTTTTTGTCCTTTCCCCCGTCTGCTATGCAAAGGCAGTTATTAAACACCCGCTCTGAACTTTTAAAACTGGACTGTCGCCTTCGCTTGGACTCTGGAACTTACACCTTGTGCCAGTCACTTGGAATTGACCAGTGCCCCTGTTACATCCACGGCTCATATCGAGGTCCTCTTCGCTATCAGAACATGGTGTTCTCGATCCCCACGTTTTGGACGCACAAACGACTTCTACGCCATAACACCAACAATGTTTGTGGAATCAATTCTGGCAACCTCCGATGTCTTCCTGCATTGCCTGCACCCTCCTCCAAAGATCATCTCAGCTTTCATCTTGCACTTCTGAATGCTCGATCCATCACCAACAAAGCCACGTTGATCAACGACTTCATCTCCCATCAGTGACTGGACATGTTTTTCCTCACCGAAACCTGGCAACAATCTGACGATTATCTACAGTTAAATCAGCTCTCCCCTCATGGCTACAGTTATTTGGCTAAACCACATTTAAAGGGCGGGGGGGCAGCTTGGCCGTTGTTTATCGTTCCAATTTAAAAGTCTCTGAACTTTCTCTGTTATATATATATGGCCCTAAAAGTTGTTTCCTCCCCCCACTGTTGTTTTTACTGGTCTACTGCCCCCCCAAAGCTGCAACCTGCTTCAATATTTATGTGAACACTGATTGTTCTAATATAACTGAACTCTTTACAATATTTGAAATCTCACTTAGCATGTTGATTTCCACACTCATAGCCATTGCCATATTCTGTATCTGCTTTGCTCCTTTGGCTTAGATGATCTTTATGTTTCAGGCTCAGCTTCTGGTATCTCTGATCATATGACCATTCTATGTAAACTTAGCACCCCCTCCCCCAGAAAACTGTTGTTACTTATCGTAATACTAAATCTATCAACCCTGATCTTTTCACTGCTTCTCTTCTCTCCTCTTCTCTGTCTAACATTCCTGGTCTCTTGTCTCCTGACCACATGGTTTCTCTATATAATGATACTATCTCAAGTTTAATTGAAGTAGCCCCGTTAAAGAACAGGCTTGTCCCTCTGTCCAGAACCTGTCTATGGTTCACTACTGAACTCCATAATATGAAAACTGCTGGCAGGCGCCTAGATCAAAAAACTGGCCTAACCATCCTACGCTAACTTATACTCTGATCACATAAACAAATACAGGGTTGCACTCAATCATGCGTGTTCCAGATACTACCCCTTCGTCATAAATTCTGCCAAGTCCAGGCCCAAGGCCCTCTTTAGTACAGTCAACAAACTCTTGTCATGTCCAGTTCCAGCCTGCCACCAAACTCAGGAGCTCTGTCTGACCTTTTCCCACTTTTTCCAGAACAAAGTTGATCAGATTTACCATCTTTTCCCCTCTACTCCTCCATCACCTTCACTTAATAATCTGCCTTTCTCTGATACACAATTTACCTACTTTTGCCTACATTGATATCTGTGACATACCCCTTAAGTGGTTTAGGTCTTACTTAACCTGCAGGCATTACATTGCACTGGGCTCTCACTAATCCTCTCTATCTCCTGTTACATGTGGGGTACCCTGGGGCTCTGTTCTGGGACCCCTTCTATTCCTCGTCTACATACGACTTTTTGGTCAAATCATTCGTAGTTAGGGTATCAATTTCCACTGCTATGCTGATGACATCCAGCTATATATTAGCACCCATTCCTCTGATTCTCCTTCTAAAAATCTATTGAACTGCATCCATGATTTAAATTGCTGGATGCAAGACACTTTTCTCAAACTTAACCCTGACAAATCTGAGCTGTTGCTAGTAGGCCCTAAAAGCGTTACCTCCAAATTACTCAACTTTTCTGTCTGCATTGATGATGCTCCTGTCAAGCCTGCTTTAGTTGTTAGGAACCTTGAGGTTTTATTTGATCAATCACTTGTTTTTTGACACCCATATAAAGTCACTCTCCAAAACTGCCTTCTTCTACCTCCACAATATTGCTAGACTCCATCCATCCCTCTCAGATACTGATTCTCACACACTTGTACATGCTTTCATCATGTCCTATCTTGATTACTGTAATTCCCTCTACATTGGTCTTCCTCTCAGATCCCTTCAAAAACTTCAGTATATCCAAAATTCTGCATGCCATCCCACATCACTCCCATTCTTTTCCAATTACACTGGCTCCCTATTGAATCTCATATTAAATTTAAAATACTACTCCTCACTTTTAAAGCCCTGCATGGTCTTGCTCCTCCATGTCTTAACCATCTTCTTGTGCCCTATTCCCCACCTTGCTCCCTCAGGTCATTGGTATTAATGGTATTAATGGTATTAATTTCCTGATAATAATCATTAAATAATTAAATAATCACAGGAGAATCACAGGAGCAACAAATACAATATTTCAGGACAGGACAACATACAGTGCAGCCAACACAGAGCACTGACAGTCCTAATGCAAATGAAAATTATATAACAGATTACGTATTTTAACAGCAGACTCATAAAATTCACAAAAATGCAAAGATTTATTAAAAAACGAATTAAAAATTAACTAATACATTGTGCAAAACAGCAATAAAATAAATAAAAAATATTATTGTGTTTAAGGTTGAGTGACAGTTTGGGTATATTTTTACTTAATGGTGAAACAGTTGTGTATGCCCTTAATCTATGGTACTTTTTGCCAGAGGGTTGGGGTAGCAGAGGGTGAAGTGCAGTGAAAGTGACTATTTGTCATTGTGAACACACTCAAGCACCACAATGAAATGCAACCTCTGCATTTAACCCATCA
>JBBPDA010000041.1:925045-940938 GCA_037974385.1 Arnoldichthys spilopterus
ATCTTTCTCAGCTGCTGTGGCAAGTCAATTTCCCCAATAGGGGATCAATAAAGTTCTATTCTATTCTATTCTATTCTGTTCTATTCTAAACTATTAGGCATTCCAGTAGTGAAGGCCTGAATGCTTCGGTACCTTCTCCCTAATGCTAAACCTCGCCAAATCTTCAGTTACTATTGTCTCAACTGTGAAAAATCTCACTCTCACTATACACTCAGATCTATCTTTTGATTCATATATGGGTAAAGCTACTCAAATAGCCTTTCTTCATCTGTGAAATATAACTAAGAAAAGAGCCCCATGTTTTGTGGAAAAATTAGTCCGTGTTTTTTATCACCTCAAGACTAGGTTATTTTAATGCCCTGCTATCATGATGTCCACTTTGACTCTAAACAGGCTTCAGTTAGTCCAAATTGCAGCAGCTAGGTTCCTTACCAGAACTAGGAAATTTTATCATATCAGCCCAATGTTATAAAAATTACACTGGCTTCCAATTCCATTCTGATTTAAAAAATTTACTCAACATATAATGCCCTACATGACCTTGCATCTGAGTACATTAATAAGCTTATCTCTCATTACGAACACTTTCATACGAAGCCCATCAGCTCTTAAATAATCTTCCAGTTAGTGTTTGGGACTCAATCAGTCTCTAAGCTGAAAAGTCAGGTGTTTTGTAATTATTTTCCCCTCATAGATGAAGGGTGCAGAATTAAGATTTCCTGGACATTTGGAGCATACCCCACAGTTCTCACTCAATCTCACAAATATGATGACAAATCTGGCTATCATTGCCAAGGGGAGCTGCTGCCCATCTATGCAGCTTGATTAACAGCCTTTGCTTACTCACTGGCCTCCTCTTCGGCTTCCTCACCTCGCTCTCCAGCCTCTTCGGCTCTCTCTGGTAGATGCTTCAGTGCGTCGCTTTACCCGGTGACGCCTTCTCCGATTCCTAGCTCTCTATTAGAACAAACTGACTTGCTTGCTGAATGAATCAGACAAATACGAACTGTCTCTTGTGGCCGAAGGGAGGGAAGGCAAGGGAACTGATGCACTGCTTCTACCGGTCTCATCCACCTGCTCACTGACCTCGCCAGCCTCCTCGCCTCTATCATCGGCTTTCGTGCCTCTCTCCTCAGCTTTTGTGCCTCTCTCCTCGGTTTCCTCACCTATCTCATCGGCTTCCTTGCCGGCTTTCTTGTTGGCTTCCTCACTGGCTTTTTCGCCTCTCTTGCTGGCTTTCTCGCCTCTTTCGCCGGCTTCCTCGTCTCTTGTCAGTTTTCTCGCCAGCTTTCTCATCTCTCTCACCGGCTTTCTTGCCTCTCTTGCTGACTTTCTCACCTCTCTCATCGGTTTCCTCGTCAGCTTTCTCATCTCTCTCGCTGGCTTTCTCGTCTCTCTTGTCGGCTTTCTCTCCTTTCTGGCCGGCCTTCTCACCTATATCGTTGGCTTCCTCGCCTCTCTTTTCGGCTTTCTTGCCGGCTTTCTCGTTCACCAGTTTATGCAGGCCACATTTAGAAATATTGTCCTCCCTTGCTACTTCCATTGTTTGGTCCATTCTTCTGTCAGGATTTGGTTCAGAAAGTAGATCCAAGGGAGTATGCAATGACATTTATTTAAACAAAATAAGACGCTGGACAACAGAAACTCACAAATAGTTACACAGTGGGAACGACAAAGAACCAACACTGAACATACCAAATACATACAAGACTTAGATAGACAACAGCTGAAGGGCGGAGACACCTAACAAGACATGTAACAAAGCACAAACCACATGGATACAAAAAACAAGAGCCGCTAACCACTGCTATCCTTACATTAAGAGTGTAGTGCCCACATTTGTTCAAGATTCTATTTGTCACATTTATATGTTTAAAATTAAGGAATATTGCCCATTTATTACTGTCACACTGGTCATCAGCCTCCATATCTTGTGCATAAATGAAATGTTGTCTAACTATAAATTAATACACAACTCAAATCAGTTTGTAAGTGTGGGAATCCTATTTATGTACCTTTTCTCTAAATAGCAGGCAGCATTTTAGTAAAGCCAATCTTCCAAGATTAACAGAGAAAAGGCAAGGGGCAAGATGAGAAACCTTTCATGCTTACTGCTTTATTGAGGTTATCAGTGGTGAGAAAAACAGTGCTAGACACTTTTGACAAGAGTGTTGATTAAATTACCAAGAATAATTAAAGGAAGTAGGCCTTTTTAAAGGGTTTTTTTCCCTACTCGGGCTATTGTTAGGTAGTCTCTAGCCATGCGTATCCAGCACCTATTGCAGACTCTGTGTTATATATCATTTTTACAAAAAAAATTTAAATTATTAAGCTCTCTTTCCTCTGCTGGTCTAGCACCTGCATGTAGTACCCAAACTGCCCCTCCCCCACCCCCACCAACCCCCACACTTCTTACATTCACAGCTACTACTCGGCTAATCCATTCAAAATCTGACACGGTTTGCAAATCATCCCAAACACCGCAGTGGGATGCAATTTCTCTCTCTCTCTCTGTACTGTGCATACAACAAAAACAGCAGATGTCCTGTTGTTCTGGTTGACCGTTGACCGTCATTGTTCATGCATCTGACTGCATATATTCATATTCATGGCAAACTATTTTTTAATGGTCTACCAAGGACACAGATGTTTGTGGTTGGGAGTGGTGGGTTCTTTTTGCAATAGTTCGGATTATCTTTGACAGGCAGCAATAATCAGTTGGTTAGAAATTAAGAATTTTTGTTTGAATTATTGTTGATTTTTCCACTAAAATTATACCTTTTGCATTGTGAGTGATCAGTTATTGACTAGTTACTCTAAAAAGCAGTGACCAGTTGTCCTGTGTGTGTGTAATTGTGCAGAAAGATTTATGAGAAGTGTTTGAAAAATTAACTGTTGTTTTTTGTTCTGCTTTATGAGAAATGAAAAAACAGAACAGTATGCTTTAATATTTGTATTACATGTGATAAAAGCCATTTGTATCGGAACCCTTCTTGTTTAATATTGTATGATAAGGTGGGCTATCTGCAGTCTGGTACAGTTCACAGCTCACTGAGCCTGACCCAACATGAAACATTGCAATTTGGTATTGATTGTATCTCTCACGGGCACTCAAGCAATCTGTTCACACTCTTGGTGACCAGCAGTGTGTCCAACCCTTGTGAAGACTAACTTTTAATCTCAATTTCAGCATGAAGGAGGAGGAAGACAGTCACTGGGATGAGATCCAAAAGGATGCTTCCCCCTTCTTTTCTTTACTACAGTTCTTCTCTATCCATTTCATTGTGACCCTGTTTCTCATGTTTATGCTTCTCTTCTTTCTATTTCTACTTTTCCCTCCTTCTCTTTCTTGTCCTGACTGAAGAGTAATGAGTATGTTCCATGCTCTCTTCCTCTCTGCAAACTCAAATGTATCTGACAATTGCAAATTTTATACAAATTTGCATAACTTCTCATTAAAAGGTAAATTTTTCAGGTTTACGCTGTATAGGACATATAACTATTTTAGCTTTTCTTTCTACTTAATTAACATAAATAACCCTTGTTTATTAAAATTCCTGTAATTGACCTATCCATGCTCTGCTTACAAATGTGGTTTTATATAGCAACTGTCGCAAGATTTAATAATCTTAACAGAGCACTGGACAAATTACATTCAACACAATGGAAAATTAGGCTTAATTTTTCAAAATATGTACATGTAAATTTCAAATAATATTTAAATTTCATATGTATGAAAAGTCACACTGTTAATGTCATATGTTAAGTGTAACCAGCTTCAGTTGTTTAAATGTGGCTAGTTAATTAACAGTAGTTTGCCTCCATCATTGTCACAGTAGGTTGACTTTAATTTTGCTCAAGACAACACAATGTTCTTTCTTTTTCTCAGAGAAATATATGTATGCATGGCACATATACCTATGAATTGCATTTTTACCACCCTTCTGTAAAATGTGGCCAATTTTACAGTAGCTACAAAGGCATTTGTCTGTGAGCAGAGCATAGATAGGTATTTTAAGAAAAAAATATCAAATTGAACAGCTAGACATTAATGCACATATATTTGAGTTATTTTAGCATATGACATAAATTCAAAAGTATCAGAAACTACTGGGTAAAATTTAATAAGCCAGCCTTTCTCACAGACTGTGTGGCGGAAACAGGTCCCAAATTTGCCCCAAGCTGAAGAAGTAGGAAGTAAGCTGGAACGCTAAATTTTAGTCATTCAGACAGGCCCTGTACCTTCTTTCCCTCTCTTTTGTGCCTCTACCCTGTTAAGATTTAATGGCCCTCCTGTTTTTATGTCGTATGTCCTTTTTAGGCCCACGCTGTTCACCGCTGGCTAATCGATCAGGACAATAGTGTGAACTCTGAGCTGCCGGATGGCCAGGGAGTGTGGCACTTTGATGAAACAGTAAATATCTGCAACATGTGCATCTACTTTTTCTCCTTCTACTCTATATTTTTCTCTATATACACATATCTCTATGCCTATTGTGTATCTGTCTCTAGATACACTTTTGCCGTTGTTAGTTTGTTTGTTCTGGGTTTTATTTTCATCTGCATTTTTTGTTGCTTTTGTACAGTTTCTGTACGTAGCTGTGGTTTTCTTTAAAAGTTCATTGTTGCTGTTGTGCTAGTGGCCGGCCGACTTTACTAACTGTAGATGTGGTCATGTGTTCAAGCCAGACACTTTCATTTCTTGTTATGTCGTCAGTTTCACTTGGTAGCATTTTCGAAACAAATTCAGTTTCTGATTTTGTTGTGGTTTCAGTTGTGGTTTTTCGTGACGTGAGTGTTTTTCTTTTTTATTTTGGAGAAGTGTACTCACACAGCATTTAAAAAAAAAGAGTCCACGGGCAAAATATCATACTTAACCTTAGATGCATACACAAAAGGTGTGACATAAACAGCATTAAATAAAATTCAGAATCATGCCAGTAAGGGTTACTATACACATTTTCCTATTTTTCCTGTGGGTTCTTCATAATTCAAATGTGCTCTCTTCTAATTGTGCTGACACATTGTGATGCACCGCTCACACATGTATTGTGCGAGTACATTTGATTCTAAACACCAATGCATGCACTGATGTGTGTTGTTGATCAACTATCCATATTCTTTTATGTTGTGTTTGTGCCTAGAGTGAGCTGAATCTGAGTGGTGAGTGAGGTTCAGTTTTTTCATGTTCCTGTTTGGTGTTGGTGTTTCGTTATGTTTGTGGTTCTATCATGCTGTGCTTTCATTACATATTGTGTGTGTGCGGGTGTGTGCTTTGTCAGTTTAATGTGTGTTTTAGTGCTGACCTGTAGCCTTCAGTTTGTATTTGAAAGTTTTGTGTTTTGTCAGTGAACAACTCTGGTAAGTGGACAGTTGTCCCAATTCATCAGCCAAGACATGATTATTGTTTAAAGTTTGCCTTTTTAGGTTTGCAGTGTTGCTACAAAGCTAGTATAGTTAACAAGTAATGGAAGCACACAGCTATGTTATCATGGTGCGAATTACACAAAATACTTTTGCTCATTTTTATAGATAATTGTTGAGAGATATTTTATAGATACAGGGACAGAAACCACAAATACTGGGAATATTAGTGTGACGACCAGAGACCCTTCTGAACAAGAGGGGGATCTGGCTCCATCTTGCGGCCAGACTAGGTCGTCGTTGCCAGGTTTCTAGCTCCCCGATTGGCCCCTCCCCTTCCAGGTGAGGGCTGTCAGGGAGCTGATCACCGTGCCTATTAAGTGTACCGTGAAACACAGGAGAGGGCGAAGCTTATGCCATAAGTGTGTACTTTGATCACTCTTCCATAGATTCTTAGACCCTTAGATTCCCCGGTATCGACCCACAGCTTGTTTATCTAGCTCTATCCCATAACCTTAGCCCTTAGGATCCTATTTGTGGTGTGTATGATTTTTGGACTGATTTTGACAACGATTTCGGACAGCCCTTCAGATACTCTTGTAAGTCTCAATAAAGACTCCTCTTTTTGCTACCCTGCATCTGCCTCCAAGCACCCTCAATCGTGACAGAAAGCTTCGCCACCATGGAGGCAGCAGGACAGCAGGAGTCCACCGCTCCTAGCACAACTGAACTCTTCCATGGGGTAGTGGAGCAAGGCAAGCTGCTCGGGGAGCACCAACAAGCCATCCAGCACATCCGCTCCAGCATGGAGGAGCTTGCCCAGGTTTTGCAGCAGATGGTGACCCGACAGTCTGCCATGGCGGAAGTCCTGCCCCCTGCCGCTTCCGGAGCCAGTTCAGGCTCGAGTTCACGGTAGCAAGCAGGTGCGACCAACTCAAGCCACCCCGGGGGGAGCGTTGCCCTCCCGGAGAAGTACAGTGGAGCCCCAGACAAGTGCAAAGGGTTCCTCTTCCTCTACCAAGGGGTGGAGACGGATCCCCGGAGGATAGCGATCATCATTTCACTCCTCTCGGGGAAATCGCTTGAGTGCGCAGCCGCCATGTGGAGCGGAATGGGACCATCCACAAGCAGCTATGAGGAGTTCATCATACAGCTGTGCAGCGTGTTTGACCACAATCACGAGGGGAAAAGCCATGGCGAGTGGCTGCTGAAACTCCGACAGAGCACGAGGAAGGCCTTTGAGTACGCTGTGGAGTGTCGGACAATCGCCACAGCCAGCAGGTGGAACAGCACTCTGTATCGTGTACCGGGAAAGACTGGCAGAGGACGTACGGGCAGAACTTGCTTGTCGGGATGAGGACCTGACCCTGGTCTCGTTGATTGAGTTGTCTATACGCTTGGACAACCTGGTTCGTGAGAGAAGGGCTCGGAAAATGTCTCAAGGAGTGAGCAGAGTGACGATCCCTCTGACAGATGATGCAGCTCGGCTCAACGCAGTTGCCAGAGGGAGAGCGGGAGAGACAAGAGAGACTATGATTATGCCGCTACTGTACAGAAAAGGGCCATCGCATTGTCTCATGCCCTCTCTGGCCACAAAGACAAACAAGTGAGGTGAGTGGGGTAGCTAAACAATTGACTAGGCCTCTCACGGTGCCGGTAGTGATTGGTAACCTCTCTTCTCATTCTTCCGTTGCAGCTCTTGTGGATTCTGGAGCTGCGGCAAACTTTATCGATGAAAGATTAGCTGAGAGTTTGGAATTAACTTTTACGTTTCTGGAGCAACCATTGTCTGTGCTGGCGGTGGATGGGCAGCCCATAGGTGGGGGCAGGGTTAGCAAGATCACTAACCCTGCTCTTGTAACTGTGGGAGCCGTACACAGGGAAGTAATACAGTTTCATGTAATTTCTGCTTTGACGCACAAGATAATACTGGGGTTACCTTGGTTACGGAGACACAACTCGTGTATTTTTTGGCGCCGAGTCGAAATTGTTGAGTGGTTGCCATATTGCCAATGCAACTGCATTAAACTGCCTTGTGCGGCAACCAGTGTTGAGGATGCTGAAGAAAACACTATAATCGCAATGCCCTCTGAGTATCGTGACCTCAAAGAGGTGTTCAGCAAGCAAAAAGCCACCCAGTTACCCCCGCACAGACCCTGGGGTTGCGCTATAAAGCTCAAGTCAGGCTGTATGCCTCCACGTGGTCATACTAACCCCCTATCTAGAACCAAAACGGAATCTATGGAGAAATACATCAAGGAGGCTCTTGCCAATGGTTACATCCATCACTCCTCTTCTCCTGCTTCGGCTGGGTTCTTCTTCGTGCAGAAGAAGGATGGGGGGTTGAGGCCCTGCATTGACTACAGAGGGCTCAATGCAGTTCTTGAGCCTTACCATTACCCGCTACCGCTGGTGCCAGCAGCTCTGGAGCAGGTAAGCGGGGCGAAAATTTTCACTAAGTTAGATCTCAGGTCAGCTTATTATTTAATTTGCATTCGCTCGGGCGACGAATGGAAAACTGCCTTTTCCATGACGAATGGGCACTACGAATATTTAGTGCTCCCATACAGGATTTCTTTGGCCCCAGCAGTCTTTCATTTACGAAGTATTTAGAGATATGTTAGGAAGAACAGTTATCGCTTATCTTGATGATCTCCTTATTTATTTGAAGACTTGTGCAGAGCATATTAAGCACATAAGAGCCGTGCTCCAGAGGTTGCTCAAGCACAAACTTTGTCAAAGCGGAGAAGTGTGACTTCCATTCTTCCGTGGTGCCCTTCCTAGGGTACATCATTAGTTCAGAGGGGGTAAGGATGGACATGTCTAAGGTGCAGGCAGTACTAGACTGGCCTAGGCCTGCCACAATAAAAGAACTGCAAAGATTCTTAGGTTTTGCCAATTTCTACAGGCGTTTTTTTGAGAGGCTTTAGTTCTGTTGCAGCCCCACTCACTTCTCTCCTAAAGAAACAGCCTACTCGAAGTCATCTTCTAAGATGGACCGGGGAGGCCGAGGGGGCCTTTGTAGAACTGAAGCGCCGGTTCACAACAGCTCCCATCCTTCAGCACCCCGATGCAGAGAAACCGTGGTGGAGGTGGATGCCTCTGATCACGGGGTGGGAGCTGTACTGTCCCAAAGAGACTCAGAGACTGGTAAGCTGTTCCCCTGTGCATTCTTCTCTAGGAAGTTGACAGCTGCTGTTGGCCCAAAATGGTGTTTTGGTGCAAGAGTTCACTGAACTCTTTTTAAAATCTTTATTATATAAATGTTTCTTCTCAATTAAAGATTAAGATTATTCCCTAGAATAGTTTGCAAGCTCCTATATCATACTGAAAGAATTTGAACTACAGCAAAGTTACCCTAGGAAGAAATCTTGTTTTTTTTTTTACTAAAGCTACTTTTAAAAAGTAGCCCTTTCTACTATATAGAAAAAGCCCTTGATTTAAATTTATAACAAAATACTACATATAAAAAGGTCACATGCCAGCAAAATGCCACACAAATCAAGTTGACTCCAAAAAAGTACCATACATACCAGTTGTCACCTTTAAACATTATTGGACTTTTTCTTTCTGCTGTGGCTTGTCTCTTCAACATATGTATTAAGCATGCAATTTTAACAGATTGAAATAAAGGTGCATGTTAATCCACAAGTATTAGGTGGAACATTAAGCATAAACTGTAACAGATCTATAGCATTCTGTGACACTAATGCACATGCACACACAATGAGCTTGAACACTGATCTAAGCAAACAAATAATGTTCAGATTGTCAGAGCAGAATCTCTTGTTTATACAACACATGAGCTGCTCACATTTCTTATCCAAAGGTGGTTTTGTTTGGCATTGAAAATGTCCTTGCCAACACTAAAGAGCTGCTCACATGTAGCACTGGAGGAGACAAAAAAGGGGAGTGCAAATACTGTGAAGAATCAATGTTAAAAAAAATACCAGATAACTAATTTCCTTTCATGTTTGTTGTTTCAGTAGTTAACAACACAAAACTTGGCAAATTAGTTACTAAATAGTAATTTAACTTTTGGAAATACCAGCAAGCTACTGCAAAATAAACTACTAGTTCAATTACATGTAGTTCACTATTCCCCAGCATTGTAATTCAGAAACCTTTTTTAAAGAATATAAGAGTTTATAAGGGAAATAACCAATATTAAGATTATTATAAGTATTACAGTTACTTATTACATTTGTCTGCCCTAGATTAAAAATGTGAATTAATTTCAATTATGGCAAACCACAGTCAGGCATCTACAAGGGCATAATTGCCCTCATAAGATCGGACAGACTCCTTTTCAAGTGCTCACACACATCTGCAACGTCAGTCACATAGTTTGTTCCTCCTAATTACTTGTAGAAATTATGGTTTACCTCTTTTTTTCTGTGTGAATATATCACACTTTTATCATAAAATCAGCAATACTTTTCCCAACCCTGTTTGTGGAGGCACATTTCCCTGCATGTAGTTGTGCTTTCCCTGCTGTAACGAAGCCCTTGAGCCAATTAGTAAATGTGTTAAAGCAGGAAAACATTCAAATGTGCAGAGCAATGTGCTTTTTTGACAAAGATTTGGAAAATAGTAATGTGTGATTTTATGCATTCATTATATATGGACTTATTGATATTTTTTAACCTGACAATAGATTAAGGCATTTCTTATACAGGTCAGTACGGTCACAATTGTTGTTATTCAAGAACTAGAAAAATAGTAATTTATAATTTTTGTATATTCAGTGTAGGGTGTGCTTAAGCCACCCTACACTCTAATGGTTAGGGACTTGCCCATGTGATCGAAGAGTCATGGGTTAAAACCTAGGCCCAGGTACAATTAAGGGAACCCTGGATCAAGGTACCACCCTGCTGCAATGCTCCCTGGGTGCTGTTGATACCTTCCTGCTCCACACAAGTGAATTGGGTAAATGCAGCGGTCACATTTCATTGTGATGCACTTTGTGTGATGAAGTGTGTTCACGTAGAAAAATAGTCACTTTTACTATTTGTGACCAGGATACCAGTTATTGCAGCTTTGCAAGTGGAATTCTTGCTTGATACAAAACTGCTAAACAACTGTGGTACCAAAGGAGGCATGATCTGGACTGCTGACATGCCAGTCAAACACACATCTCTACAAAGCCATGGTATTGTAACACACACAAAATAAGACCTTACAATGTTTTTCTGAAAAAGCTATGGACGTTCTGGGAAAATACATTGCCTTAATGGCGCCATATGTTTTCCTAAAATCCCATTATTTGCCTCAGCAACCATGGTATTATAAAATATATGCAAGTTACCCATGTTGTTGGCACTGTACCCCCATACCATAACAGATGTTGTATTTTTCACATTTATCCAATAACATGTTTGGATGGTCCATTTTGTCTTTGGTATAGAGAACCTATTCATTTTTCCCAAAAAATACTAAAAACATGGACTTTTGTGATACAGCAGCAGGCTGTGTTAATTGACAATAATATTCTGAAGTACTCCTGAGCAAATGTGTCTATATTTATCAGAGCATGTAGGTTTCTCATGGGCTCAAAGGTCATGCTAATTCAGAAATGATTTCTAGCCTTGCCCTTCACAAAATTTGATTTCTCTGGATTCCCTGAATCTTTTCACAATATTATGCATTGTACATCTTGAAAGAAATGAGAATTGAGAAATGTTCTTTTTGAACTGTTTAAAATTTCTCTCACAGAGAGAAAGGTGAGCCACCACCCATCGTTCACATAACTTTATTGTGCATAATGTTAAGATGGAGGGCAGGAAGTGAAGAATATATATATATACGTATATATATTGTGTGAATTGGAAAGGAGGTAACTAAGTAAATAAAAGGGTTCAATAAACTTTTTTTACAGCATGTATACATGATCCATACAAAATGAAGAAGAGCAATTCTTCCCCACATCTTGACTGATTTGCAGTTACAAATCACATTGATTACAAATTACCTCATTCTTTGAACCTCCTACCACGCAGCTAGCAAGAGGCATACAAAAGGCTTACAGCTGTTTTGTCTGGGTCCACGACCACAGCTGGAACCAAAGTAGCACTATTTTTGCCCAGGTGAGTAAATGTCCTTGAAAATTACTTTGTTTCTGTTTCAACTCCAATATGGACACACCACAGGCATCAGGCTACTTGTATGTATTTTTTGTTGTAGCTATCTGTTTAGGTAGTAAAAGTATCTTAGCATTACTGTACATAAAGCGGTAATGTCAATCTGATATCATATAAATCTTTTGCGTCAGTATCAGCACCCAATATTATTTCTGGATCAGATCAGCCTCTCTAATTTACCTCCATTTCTCTTAAATCTGTGCAGATGGACAACAGAAAACATGCACAGATGTCCACTGGAACTCTACTAACAAAAAGAAAAATCATGTTTGGGACACTTCAGACTGTTTATCTTATTGTCAAATTAATTTTAGTGCTTTAAAGACATCTGGTGGATAATGGTCACCAAAAGCATTCAGGCACAAGATACAAAAGCTGATTTGCTTAATGAAATAAAATATAGTAATCTGCTGCACAAAAGGCTGAAAAAAATATGAAAGAAGATAAAGAAGATTAAATAAATAGTTTACATTTTAGCTACTGAGATTATGGAAAACGCAAATAAAAAAAGAAAGTAGTGATTTCTAAATTTACTTTATTTCATTGCAGACAATATGAACTCAAAATATTTCCTCTTTCATCCGGTTAACTTCATTTCATTTGTAAATATACATCCTTTCCTGTCATTCAGACCTGCAACACATTCCAAAAAAAAGTTGGTAAAGGAGCAATTTAGGGCTAGTAATGAGGTAAATTGGTTAGATAATGATGTGATTTGAAACAGGTGATGTCAACAGGTGATTGTAATTATGATATGGTACAAAAGCAGCATCCAAGAAAGGTCTAGTCCTTTAGGAGCAAAGGGCCGAGGATCGAAAGATAAGAAGAGAATTGGATATTTCACCTTCAACAGTGCATGACATAATTAAGAGATAAGGATTTTCAGTGCGTAAAGGACAAGGGTGCAAGCCTAAGTTGAACAACCATGATCTCCAATCCCTCAGGAGGGACATCTATGAGCAATATCACCACATGGGCTCAGGACGACTTTGGCAAACCTTTGTCAAGCACCAAAATACGTAGTAACATCCACAAATGCCAGTTAAAACTGTACTGTGCCAAAAGGAAACCCTATGTTAACAGTGTCCAGAAGTGCCGTCGACTTCTCTGGGCTCTGAGGCATCTGGGATTGACCATCACACAGTGGAAATGTGTACCGTGGTCAGATGAATCAGTATTTCAGGTATTTTTTGGAAAAAATGGACGCTGTGTGCACATGACCAAAGAAGAAAAGGATCATACAGACTGTTACCAGCAACAAGTCAAAAAACAAGGGTCTGTCATAGTATGGGGTTGTGTCAGTGCTCTTGGCAAAGGTAATTTGCACTTCTGTGATGGCACCATTAATGCTGAAAAGTACATAGAGATTTTAGAGCACAATATGCTGCCTTCAAGAAGACATCTTTTCCAGGGACATCCATTCATATTTCAATACGATAATGCAAAACCACATTCTGCACACATTGCAAAATCCTGGCTGCGGAGGAAGAGGGTACAGGTCCACGTCTCCTAGGCCTAGGACTATGTTTCCACAGCCTAGGACTGTGCTCCCACAGCCTTGGACTATGTTCTCTCGGCCTAGGATTGTACTCCCACAGCCTCAGACCATGTTTCCTCAGCCTCAGACCATGTTTCCTCAGCCCCTGTCTGTGTGCCCACAGCCCCAGTCTCTATTCCCTGTGTGTCCCCGTGTTCAGTCCCTAGTTGTCCCCATAGTGTTCCCTGTTTTTGTGCCCATTCCTGTCCCCTTGAGTTCATGTATGAAATGAAATACAAGTCAAAGTAAATTTAGAAATCACTACTTTCTATTTGTATTTGCGTTTTCTATACTGTCCCAACTTTTTCTGATTTGGGGTTGTATATACACACATACACTGTTCAGCCACAGCATTACAACCACTGACATGTGAAGTGAATAACACTGATTATTTCATTATATTATTACAATGGCACCTGTAAAAGAGTGAGATATATTAGGCAGCAAGTGAACAATCAGTTCTTGATGTTTTGAAAGCTGGAAAAATTATAAAGTCTAAGGATCTGAGTGACCAAACTGATGTCTAGACGACTTGGTCACAGCATCTCCTTAGCCGAAATATGTTGCCAGTATGCAGTTGTTACTGCCTACCAGTGAAGGACAGCTGGTGAACTGGCGACAAGGTTATGAGCCCCTAAACTTCATACATGCACATGCACAATAGCCCATCTGGTTTGATCCCACAGTAGAGCTACTGTATCACAAAAAGTGAAAACTATGATAAAATGATGCGAGAACACGCAATGCATCACAGACAAAGCTGTTTTGGCAGCATGAGGGGGAGCTACACAATATTAGGCAGGTGGCTTTAATGCAATGGCTAATCAGTGTAGATATAGATAGGTGTAAGTTCTTGTTGGGGGGGCGCTCTTCATAAATGTTTTTTTCCAAACATAACTTTGCTCGTAGTGTGCAGAAATTCAAATAATAAGTTCTTCAATCCATCAGACATGTTTCCAAAATGTAGCAGGCTTGTTTAGAAAGATGCTCTTCTGATGTTAAACCACTACACCAGACTACATAAATCTTCCTGAGGGTCTTAAACAAGAGTTTTGATTAGTCTTTCTATCAGTCATATTGTTTTTATGATTCATAGAAATTTGTACTTATATTTCCATGTGACTGATCTGTATTTTGTTCATTCAGCAATCAGCAAAACAGATTGAACTCAGCAGCTAATTAGCTTTTATGAATTGATTTCAGAACAAAGAATATGAAAAAAACAGCAATCTTTACTGTTGTCTGAAAGGAACCTAGCTTGATAAAGCTGGTCTAGACTGCATTCAAAGACCATAAATATTTTGGTAAAATCTTATGTTTTCTTACTAGAAAATTATCCTTTTTTGAAAATCACTAATCAAAAATGTTATTTAATCATTTTTTATTTAAAATGTTAGAATCAACATTGAATTTAATTCAACATTCATTTAAAGAGCAATGTAATGCTTTTCTGTTACAGACAAACTGTCTCTCTATAAGATTTCATCTAAATCTACAGATCTAAATGGTATGAAATGTAAAATTATTAAACATTTGAGTGACTGAGTAAAAAGTTTGTGATGGAGGGAAAGTTAGTGAGTGAGGTGAGATAGTGAGTGAGCAAATCAATTAAAGAAAGAAATAGTGAGTGAGTAAGGGAATGAGAATTCAATCAGTTTTCACATTATATGTAAAACATTTTTTTACAAAAAATAATGTTTTTATTTTCAATATTCATATCTTATGTTTACAGGGAAAATTTAATAAAATATACATTTGTTGGCAATATTTTAGGTATAGCTATCATGATTTTTAGTACAGATGTGAAAATGGCCATGTAATATTGAATATTTTTTTTAAAGTAAGTTAATCTTTAAAATATTTTTTTCAAAATAACATCTTAACAAAAAAAATTGAATTAAATGCTGTAAAAACACATTTTGGCATATTTTTTGCCTTATGCATCTCATCAAATGTTGCTAACCTTTTTGGGTTACTTGCCCTGAAAACTTTACCTTTGTAGTCATGCAGGTAACTCTTAAGCTCATTTCTCTCTGAATAAACATTTTTAATAAAAAATAATGTAAATATGTAAAGTATGTTAAAGGAATTAAGTCTTTTGGGCAGTGGTGGCCCAGTTGTGACCAGAAGGTCCCGAGGTCAAATCTCAACCAGGGCACGACTTCGGTACCCTTGAGCAAGGTACCATCCCGCTACACTGCTCCTCAGGTGCTTTACATAGCTGCCCATTGTTAACCCATCACACCTGTGCAGGTGTGATGGGTTAAATGCAGAGGTCACATTTCATTGTGGTACACTTTGTGTGTGATTGATTCTTATTTGTGTACAGTGGTGCCTCAAAGTTTGTGAACCCTTTTTTGGCATTTCTGCATAAATATGAAATGTTAATGTTCAAAAATAAGTAAAACACTAAGCAATAATGGTATGAATGGCAGAGTGGAATAGAGAACGTCACTGCTCTCCATTTTTGCTCGTTTGCAGTTCACATGGACAAAAATGGTTTGTGGATGGATGCAACCAAAATCTAAATTTTTGGTTTACACGAGAAGTGCAATGTTTGGGCTTCATAAAAACACATCACCGGTGAAACATGGAGGTGGGACGTTTCTAGGATCCAAGGTGGACAAAGAATCAGCCAGGGGGGCCCCACTGAAAATTAGAAAATTGTATCAGAAATTAATACAGTGTTTAAAATTTCCTTAGAAGATTTTGTTAGATGTTTTATACTGATTAACTGTTAGCACTGATAGAAATGAACCATTTATATATACATAAAAAATCTCAGGCATGAATTATCCATTAAACAATAACTAACAATGTGTAAACAGTTGTGTGTGTCCTTCAGTGTGAAA